>CM021101.1:623371478-623434286 GCA_007115665.2 Sequoiadendron giganteum | reverse complement strand
ATGAAAGTTCGTCAAAATTCCGACGACCTTTCGTCAAAAATTGAGTCAAAATGTATCAGTGATGCTCCAAGGAATCATTTATTTGGATTGTATTTTTTTCTAAAAGGTTTTAAAGAATACCCATAATGATTCTTCCTATGAATCCACATCACCTTACCTCCTTAGGTTTCCTCTAATCTGATGTGCCACAGGTCAGTCCTTCAACCATACTTTATTCTTAGTTCTGGTAACCTCATTTAAGAAGTAAAAAAATAAATAGATGATCAAAGTACCAAACTTGAAAAGGTACTTTGAGTAAGTCTTCCATAGGTTTTCTGTAATACCCCTCCGTTTTGCTTCTTGTTCATGTTGCTTTATGCTTTGCTTGGGTTGCAGCTACTTTGATACTAGACACATTTTGTTATGATGTTTTGATCGCTACTATTGAGCGACAATTATTATTGTATGATGTGATTATCTGATTTTGTTTCACATGCTTTAATGGATTAATGATGTTAGTAGAGTTATCATGAGATTATATATGTGAGTATTGATTATGATGGCAATGTCAGTCTTTGATGAGTGTATTGGTGAAGAGGACAGGTTCGCATCACTCGCTTGCGAGCGCCCTACGAATCCGTGATTTCTTCTTCATGGTGTGAATTATATGTTGGATATATTATTTTGTTTACTTGGTTTCAGGTTGCAGGTACATGACATCAACTCCACCTGGTTTCACAGGTTTGAGCGTGTCGATCCAACGGTTAAGTTGAACGAGACATAGTAGCTAGGTAACATGTGTCAGGTCTACACCCTAGCCTTATTGTGTTGTCAGTCCTGATTATTGAGTCATGTTTTACCTTATTTAATGTTATTTAATTTTTGAAAGGTGCTTACTTATTAAATAAACTTTTAGAATAATTGCATTGGTTGAAAGTGGTGATTATGTTATATTAAATTAAAGTTATGCTTAGATGTTATATTTAAAGTTATTAATAGAAATTAATTTAATTAAAATTAAATCATTTAAATAATTAAATTTAATCTCAAAAGGGTTGGATTTAGTTATTATATAATTGAATTAATTAATCAAATTTAAATTATTTAATTAATTAAATTTAATCTCAAAAGGGTTGGATTTAGTTATTAAATAATTGAAACTAATTAAGTAAGTCTGTTGGATTGAATTAAATTAAATTAAATCAAAAGCAATTGAAAGGAAATTGAAATTGTATTTTAAAGTCAATTTAGGGTTCTCTAAAATGGGAAATGAAATTAATATCTAAATTTAATTTTTGCATTGAATGTGAATTAGGGTTGCATTAGGTATTTTTGGAGTTATGAGGAAAGGATGTTTTAAATTTTAGGGCAGAGAAGTTTTGGGGAGTTTTTTCTTTCCTTTTTCACAGGCATGAAGCATTTTAAAAAAAAGTTTGCACAGGGAAGGGTTTGAAGCATTTCTTTTGTAGAATTGATTTGAAAGAAAAGAAAATTCTGTGGAAGAGGGTGGAGCTCTTGGATCAGTGCTTGCTGGGATTCATTGCACTACTGAAGAGGAGTTGTGAGATCCTTAAGGGAGGCTCTGCATCAAGAATCCTTTTTGTTTCCTGTGGCTTCAAATACCAGGTTTTCCTTTCATTTTGTGATTAATTGTTCTTCGTTTATCTATTTTAAAATGATAGAGATTTCAAATTCATTGTTTGTTAAACCTTAGATTGTGCTTCAACATTTAGGTTATTGTATGAAGGTTTTACCCATTGAAAAAAAAAAAAAAACATCCAGATTTGTTCTTCAAAACACAAACACTCTGTAGAAAATTCTTTTTTGAAAAAGATTAAGATCAGTTTGTTTCTTTTCCTTTATTTAATTATTTGAAATTTGAAGGAATAGTCTAAAGGAAATTAAATTTACACATTTTGAATTTAGAATGATATCCTGGAAAATTTTAATTAATTTCCTATTACTGGTTATTTTATTTACTTTTCTCAGTTTTTATCAATAAATATGTTCTGTGATTAAATATATATATATATATATAGTTATCTACTATATGTATTATGTTCTTGAACATAAATACACATAATATATTTATATATAGTTATTTAAATTATCAAAGATTAAATTCATATCGTTTCTATTATTAAGATCGTCGTCCGTACGACGTGCATGGGAATCAAATTTGAAAACAAAAAAAAAATGGTGAAAAGTTTTTGAATCCTTTTTTTGTTACCATCGGATTTCATTTTTTTTATGCTATGGAAATTTCGTTTGCTTTAAAAAAAAAATTATATTTAAAATTTTGGTTGGTGGGGAGGTCAAATCCCACCGACCACTGTACCGGCGTTGGGCAGATGCGCTGCCCATGAGGTAGTGCGCCCACCCCATTGGGGGGGACGCACTGTCCCATGGGGAGTGCGGCCTCCCCAAGGCTTGGTCGTCGATGTACATAGTACAAGCGGCTGGTGCAGGTACCGGCGACAGTGGCATTAGTATCAGCGGTACAGTCCGTCTGGTCCTCGTCACAACTTTATATTTTTTTTTATAAAATATTTCATAACAATAATGCGGATGGAGTTAATTTTCGTAATTAGGTTTTATTTAAATGGTATACCATTATTATTGTGATATTAGTTTTTTTTATGATTTAATAAATATATATGTTCATATTGGGAAATGGATATTAAGTTTAAATTTATCCTGAAATAATTAATACTCAGACTGATGATTTTAATACTACAGAAAGTTAAAATTATTGAGTAATGTAGATGTTAATTTATTTTATTTTGTTTTATTTGTTTCTTTATATATTTATATGTAGATTTGTATATCTAGATATTTAGTATTCTGTTTATGACATAAGAGAATATGTAATTATTTTAATAAGTAATTTTATTTGAAAGCTAATAATATGTATTGTTAAGTTGATAGGGAAAAGTATTTAATCTTAATGAAGGAATTTATTCGTTTTAGTGAAAATGTAGAATGATAGTATTTTATTTTTTGCGAGAAGCATTAAGTAGAAATATGGATTTAAGACATCCAAACATAGTGTTTTCTTATCAATGCAATATTATATTATTTTTTCCTTTGAAGTGAACGCTTTGGGAATGGGTAATCGTGTTACGTATTGAGAAGTCTTCCAGTGAATGTAGATCATTCCCATGTTAGTTAATGTTCGTCTTTCCTTGGGTAGTGTTGTATGAGTTGGTTTTCCTCCAAGTGTTGGAGTGGGATTCCTTATTGTTGTCTCCTAGGATAGGAGAGAGTACGTTGTTCAGATCAGTAACACTTGAGTTACCCTTGGAGTTTAGATTGTGTAGTGTGTTATCCATTAGAAGAGTGGCTTTTGTTAGGGGCCAAAGCCCAAAGAGGTAAACTGAGTAACCTTCAGAAGTGATTTTAACAACTGAAAATTAAAGTAATGTACTTAGATGACTAGGATGCATTTCACATTAATCAAGATAAATTAACCTCACTCATAGGCACAAGGGCTTGTTTAGACTTGGGGTGAGTGGGAAGGCCTGGAATGGCAAGGTCAACTATCTTGTCCTTGCGAGAGGTAGTTGATTCCACTTGAGTGAGTATGAGGGACGGGATTCAGTTGAGGTCACCAGGATTACTAGAGCCTATGAAGAATGCCCAAAGGAGATCTCATGACAAACCTTGCGATGACACTCTGTCTAGGATAACATTGAGTTTATGTTGTGTGTATGGATTCTTTTGCACACTTGATTATAATATGTCTGGAAGCGATGTAACCATGTTAGTGTTAGACTTATATTGAGCATATATGTGGTTGACTCAGTATGTGTCAGTGTTAGTCTGCCTTTGGTTAGAGGTAGTAGATTTCTTGTCCATGTTGCATTGTTATTATCTCCTAGCATGGGGGGTGGGCCTTCGGGTACCACTTGGTTGGGAGGAACTTGCACCAAAACGTTGGGTCCCCATTGTTCTTTAGTTTGTGGAAGTGAGACATCCAGTTGGGCAGCTCGCGGATCTTGTTATTCTTTTCCTGCACTGTTATTATACAATTGTAATGAAGTTGGTTTTACCCCTCTTGTGTTATGAGGTGGATCTTGTAATTTTATACTTATGTATTTTGACTCATTCTGGGAATGAGGATTGTAATCTGGTAATGGTTTATGTAATAGATTTATGAAATGGATGCTCTATTCATATCTTGTTTTTTTCTTATGTTGAATGAATGTTATTACTTGAGTTGTTTAATGCAATGTAATTTTGATGATGTATGTTAATGGGGATTTAAGTAATCTTGGCTACGTAACCCTAGGAGATGTTGTTGATTATAGTTGAACATGTATGTTTAATTCACCTTAATTAAAAAAAAATTAGTACGCTTTTATAGTGAATTGAAACTTCCTCTAGGGTTGCGTGGCAGGGCATTACATTTTCAATCAATTGTGCTCTTAAAAACTCACACAAATCATAATTTTCACCCTTCAGAACCATCTCATAGATAATATTAATTGTAGTTGTACAAACTAAATTTTGTTTGTTAGTGAAGTATATCTTGTATTGGATCACCATTGAGGAATAATTAACTATTAGATTTTTGATGTCTTTTATTGTCAAGGTTCTTCTATCATACTTTTCACCACTTAAATCCATCACCATTACATTCTTCACTGATTTTGAGCACCAGAGCTGGTTCGATTGAGCATAAAATAGTAACAACCCTAATCGCTTCTTTATTGATCATGTGAGGTATATCCAACTAGATGAATTTATCATGGATTATTCTCAGGGCATACCTCACCCATGCATCATGGAAAAATTTATGAAAATAGTTCCACACATCAAGCTTCTTTTCTTCCAAGCTCTTGAATACTAATTTCAGCTCAAACTGTAATACCCCTCTATTTTGTCCTTTTGTTTGAACAGTGTTATGCTCTTTTATGTTTTAATTTTTGTTAGTACCTTGATTATGGTACCCAGTTGTTATCTGTTCGCTATCTATAAAGCGACGTTAATGTTATCTTTTGATGTGACAGTATACTATTATGATGTTATTATTATGGCATGTTTTGAATTAGCATAAATGGATATTCGAATTAATGATGTTTATGCTTTGGATTATATTAATATGTTATATTTTTTAGTTAGTTACACTATATTGGTGAAGGGGACGGTATCGCATCACTCACTTGTGAGCGCCCTGCGATTCCGTGATTTCCTCTTCACGATGTGCTTTATTTATGACATATTTATGCATGTGGATATACTCTTTGTTCGCAAGTTGATAGGTACAGGACATCGAATCCACCTGGTTTCACAGGTTTGAGCATATCCAATGCCCAATGGTATTTGATTGGAAGATAGAAGCTAGGTTTTTCGTGCCAAGTCATCACCCTAGTCATAGTGTGTCGTCAGTCTTAGTGTGGTCCAGTTGTTTTAATATTGTTCAATTTGCCTGGTTTCAATTTAAATTGGAAGCTAGAAAAATGTTAAAATATATGCTTTTGGTAGTTAAGTTAGTGAGTAAATTTATCTGGTTATATGATAGAAATGTGATTTAATTTAGCAATTAATTTAATTTAATTAATAAATAATTTAATCTTGTAGTAGATTTATTTTATTAATTAATTAAATTAATTATGTTGAAATGAATTAAATTATTCATTTTGGAAATTTATGGATATTTGTTTTGGAATTGAAAATAAAAGAAAATGTTTAAAAGTCAATTTAGAAAATTTGAATTCAAAAAAATTGGAAAAATGAGATATTTTCTCTTTTCTGTTTTTGGAAATTTATTATGGTGGTTGTAGAGATATTTTGATTTTTTTTGGTTATTATGGATTTTTCATGGAGTTTTTGAGGGAGCTTGAAAAATTGGAATAACAAGTAAGGAAAGGAAAAATTGCTGGTTTTGATTTTGGATTTGGAGAAGCTGAATTGGAATTTTTGAAAGGATTTGGAAGAGAGGAGAAGGCTTTGCTTCTTTATCAGCTATCAAGCTTTTGGAATCAGGTTCATTCAATTAGTAGTTTCATTTTGAAGGTTACACAGTTTGATTATACTGTTGGAAAGTATTTAAATTATGTTTGTGGATTGCAAGGAAAAAACCCATGTTGAATATGAATTTTGTTTGCAAAAACCTTGTTTAGAAATGAATTTCTTCAAAGAAATGGAAATATGACTGTTATAATTCTTCCTAGAATTTATTTACCCAATTAGATTTCTGATTTGGGTATTTTATCAAAAAGAAAACATATATATTATATGTATATATGGGTATATATGCATATATATATATATATATATATATATATATATATATATATATATATATATATATATATATATATATATATATATATATATATATATATATATATATATATATATATATATATATATATATATAGGAATATAGAATATATATACATATACACTTCATAAAAATTATTGTTGTTGAAAACCGGAATAAAAGAGGCTGATTTCTTGTAATTTTGTATATATTTCACTATGGCATATTTTAAAAATATTAGTGGAAATCAAGGGATGTTTTAAATTTACATGTGAGAATTAGAATATGTAGCTTGTAGTCAAATTATCAGTTGAAATTTTAAATGTATATTTGAAAGGTTAAATGTAGAATTGGCAAGAAATGTGTTTAGCATCGTAAATTTTTAATAATTTATTTTGCAATAAACCTATTGTAATTTCTAAACGCTATGTTTTGAAACATAGAAATATAAATGATTACTTGTTACCATTGAAATAATAAGTGAAATTAAACTATTGGTTTAAATTTCATCCCTTGTCTGAAAGAGACGTTATTGAATCAGTTTATTGTGCAATAAATTATTGAAGGTTATTAAGGGAAATGGATTTAATATATCCAAAATTAGTTTATTTCCGAGCATAATTGCTTTATGTGATTATTTTCTCAGTGTTCATGTTTGGGGGAAATGGGTTCAGTGTCTTATATTTGCAAGTCTTCCAGAGGGCGTTTTACATTTGTGGGTTTTCGTGTCATGTGGTCAACCGGTTTTGAATCCCTTGGGTAGTGCATGAGAAGTTATCAGTTATTACCCGGTTTCCACGAATGGGGATGTTTTGTGCCTCATTGGATTATGAGTGGATTACGTGAGTTGTGCCTCCTTGTCAGGAGTGACTTTGTTATCTTGTTACCTCCAGTGTTTGGAGAGGGTTTGAACTTATGTTGCCTTTTGAGAAAGGAGTGGTCGTGTTATCTTGTTTGTTGCACTTTGTTACCCTTGGTGATTGGATGGTGTGTATGTTGTCAAGTAGAAGAGTTTCTTCTGTTAGGGGCTAGAGCCCATAAGAGGTAAGATTGGGTAACCTTTGGAAGTAGTTAATCAAGTGATAATTAAACCAATGTACTTAGAGGTTAGGTGGTATGTTACACTAATAAAGATAAGTTCTAGCCTTACTCATATTTGCAAGTGCTTGTTTAGACTTGAGGTGAGTGGGAAGGCTTGGAATGACAAGGTTATCTATCTAGTCTTTATGACAGGTATTTGATCCCGCATTAGTAAGTATGAGGGTTGGGGATTGATTGAGGCCACCAGGTTAGTCAGAGCCTATGAAGATCTGCATTGGGTAACTCATAACAAGTTGTGTGATGACACTCTGTCTAGGACAACAGTTGGTATTTGGTTCTATGTGTATGGTTCTCTTAACATACTTGATCCGCTTATATCTAGAAGAAATGTGACCATGTTAGAGTTGTACTTATGTGGTACTAGAGTTGTACTCATGATGTACTTGTGTTGTACTTGTGTGGTACATGTGATTGGTTGTTTTAGTTTGGGTTCAGTATTGCGTTAGCCTATGTCTAGAGGTAGATGGTCTTGGCTAGGATTCCTTGTTACTATCTCCTAGCACAGGGGGTGGGCCTTTGGGTTCCACTTGGTTGGGTGGCATGCACCTTACTCCGTTGGGATTTCTTCATGTTCGTATGGATGAGGTTTCTAGTTGCAGAGCTCATGGGATTTAGTTCTAGTTCATGCTTTATTTCATTTTAGTTGATTTTTTATTTTATTACCCCTCATTTGTTATCGAGGCAGATGTTGTAATTGTAACCTTATTTATTGGACTTGACTCATTCGGGGAATGAGTGTTGTAGCCATATTGTTTAATTATGAATTAATGAAACTGAAAGTTATATCTTAATTGGAATGTATGTGTGTTTATTTCCTAATTCAATAATTGACATGGTTTAGATTCATGTTTTTTGTTGAGGTTCTATATAACCTCTGTCTCATAACCTTAGAGGTTGTTGGCATTATTTAGTGAACTTTCTTATTAATTGCACTTAAACAAAAAAAAATTTAGGACGTTTAAGTAGTTAATTGTAACTTCCTCTAGGGTTGAGTGGCAGGGCGTTACACAAACTCATCTTCGGTGAGCTCATTAATCAACACATCACATAATTTAAAGTGATCATATTCTTCCAACTTCACATGTATGTATATCCTACATATTTTGTGTGCAAAACACTAGATGGTTCATGTGAAAAAATGCTTCGTTTGGATCATCCACTTGAGATTTATTAGTATGTCATTTGAATTCAGGATGGGGAAAATAAACTACCTCAACTACTTGTGGTGTATACATTTTCCAACACTTCAAAAAAATTAGGGTAACATAAAATTCCGTAAATACCTTTTGATTTATTTCTTATTAGGGTTTCATTCATAAGAACTTGTGAAATGATTCACCTGGCTCTTTCACTACTCTTCTCTCCTCAAATGCTCATTTGAAAATGACTTAGATTAAATATAAAAAAAAAATTAAACCTTTTTCAACTGACCTAATTCACATTGAATGCACATTTTGAAAAAATGGTAAAAAACCTAACTGTATGCACATTCAACATCAAATTCTTTGCAAACTTATGCAACTCAATATTTTCCACTCGTTCTTTCAGCAATTAGTTAACCATGTCAACCTACACCTTTCCAATGTGTTGAAGCATCAACATCATTTCTTTGGTAGGGGATAAAGGATATTTTGTTAATTCTCCCCTTAATCCAATGCTTTCTACTTAGTTTTTGGAGGAAAAATCTACACCAGATGCTAGTACAGACTTAGGCTTAGTCTCACTGTCTTCCTTATTTATCCAAATCTTATCCATCTCTTTCTTCACTAGATCATTCTTCTTTACCAAATTATTCTTCTTCATATTCTTGCTTCTACAGAATTTGGAAATGTGTCCTGATCTATTGCAATTGTAACAAGTGAGCATTTAAAAAAAGCTTAATTCCAACTATTTTGGATTTACATTTATTAGATTTATACCCAAATACCTTGCATGCATAATAGTAGCCATTAAAATATTGAAACCTCATAAAAAAAAATTTATTGCAAAAAATAGGTTTTGAAGGGACCCCAAAACCATTTACAAAGAAAAACGCTGCAAAAAAGATGGAACCATAAGAACCCACAACACAAGGAAACCCAAAAGTTGACTACATAAAGAAAGCATGAAACTCGTCAGTAACACCGAAGCAAAACAACAACAAAAACACAACCCAATCAAACAACACAATAAAGCTACAACATTTTATCCAGTTCATTAGTCGAGGCCAAATTATCCTCAATGACCCCCTCATGCATATATGTAACTTCCTTTAGCTCCTCAAAAGAGATGGAAACTCATTTCTTAGTTTTAATCCTCATCCCTAGGCACAGACCCACATCAACAACCTTTTGTGCAACAACAAAAAACCCATCATTCTTATCCAGCAGATTCTTAGGACAAACCTCTTCCAAAGCCGTCACAATATCACCCAACTAAAGGGGATTCCCAGCCCATTTCACAGCCATCTCATTCAACATAGAGAGTCCCTTAGCAGTCGTCTTCATAGAATTATTTTTGATATTGACCACTGTATTCAAATCCTCAGACAACTTAGAAATTTTAATGGTCCATATTATTAAAGCTCTCTTCATAGGTCTTCTGCACAACCACCTCAAAATAAGTAATCCTCTCCTCATGGGAAGAGGTAGCGCAATCAAATTTCACAACCAACTTATCAAGTACAACATTCATAGATTTTACTTTACCTTTGATTTCCCACTCCTTCTGATTGTTGTGCACCAATGCCACACAGACATCCTACCAGTTCTTAAGTTGTACATTGAGCTCCTTAACCTTTGAGAAGAGCCATTTAACAAGAGACAACAGGTTATGAGTGCCATCCTCATCCATACTGCAAAATATGTTCATATTAACCTAATCCCAATTAATAGGGGGAAATTCCACACCTTTGAACCACAAAATTCTCCCATTCCATCCTTTAACAAAGGCCTCCTTCACCTCAGGGTTTGGCCCTTGAAGATTGAGAAAATAGGGGAGGACCCCACCCTTCTCCAAGTGATCCCACACAATCCCTTTCATCTGAAAATCCTCATAAGAGCTCAACTCCACTCTACAATGGGCACCACCCATAGCAACAAGCAGTGAAAAAAAATCCTCCAAAACCTTAACCTGTAGCACATAAAAGATTAGACAAGCATAGCACAAAGGAATGCAAAAATTACCCAGAAAGCATGTAAGCCTGCTGAACAAATTACCATCATAGCTACACTATCAGAACATCAAAACATAGATTAAAAGGAGGAAATTATGAAAAGAGAAAGTCCAAACCACGATGTGTAAGAATCAACTCAAAGAAAAATAATCAAGCCAACCCCCCAACTTCATAAACTTAATGACACGACATTTGCTCATTATTAGAGATAGTCTTAAGATTTAGAGGTAAGGTTTCAAGGTCATCCCAATAATTACGAGAAATGACACCCATATTTTCCACCCTATTAGCCAATGAGTTGGCTTCCTTAAAGACATGCAAAATTTTAATCTCCTCAAAAGAATTAATGAGAGACAAAGAGTCATTAATAAAATGAGAAATCGACCAAGAAGGGGGACTAGTAAGTTGAAGAAATTTAATAATATTAAGAGAGATCCCTTCAATCCAAAATTTGGAGACCCCAAATTTTTTAGCCAAAATAAGACCATGATAGGCCGCAACAACCTCTGTAAAATGGTTAGTCTGGTTTCCCAAAGGGAGCACCACCACAGAGACAAACCTAGCATTCTCATCTCGTAACACTCCCCCACAACCAGTAGGCCCTGGATTCCCTTTAGAAGCTCCATCAAAGTTGAATTTAAACCAAGCACAAGAGGGAGCCCACCAACGAATCCCATCCCTAGAAGATTTTATCTTCTTAACCAGAGTGGAAAGGTCAAAAGAGAGATTCCAATTTTTACTCACCAACACATCATAAGGAGAGACAACCACCTTAGGATATCTAGATGGGAGCTCCAATAACACAGAAATAAATTTTTCCTTGATTGCATCACAAATTTTAAAAGCCAACCTTGAAGGCGATAGTTCCAGCTGACGAAAAACCTGATTGTTACATTCCTTCCACACACCCCAAGCCAAACGCAGAAGGATGAGAGACCAAAATAGAGAGAGAGAGAGAAATATTAAGAATAGGAGCCACTCACTGAAACCAAAATTTATAAAAAGAGGTAGGAAAAATCCAAGAAAGATCCCACCTCTGAAGAATATATGCCCAAACCTCCCAAGAATATTTATAGCCAACCCCAAGATGAAAATAGTTCTTTGCCAATTCTTTACAAAGAAACAGTTTGTTTGGAAAAGGGATACCCCTCTTCACAAGGTTATTAAGAGTTAAAATCTTGTTTTGAAAGAGAAGCCAAAAGAAAATATTTATCTTAGGTAGCACCTTAGCATTCCAAATCTTGCCCCAAAAAGGAGGATGGCCAACAATCCATGTCTGAAGCAAGAAGGCAGAAGAGACAAAAAATTCCATCAGACGTCAACCGCCAAACCACATAGTCTTCAGGAGAATCAACAGGAATAATAATCTAAGAAAGGAATGACAAGAGAGGTTCCAAATCCCTATTCACCAAATCAAGCCTAATCCAGCTACCATCACAAATATAATCATAAATCAGCTCACCCCATTCTTTGATATAGAAATATTTAAAGGGGGCCACCCAAGGTTCATCCTACAGGGGGCCATGACCCATCCACCAAACATCCCCAAAAAATATCCTTCTACCATTCCCAAAGATCCAATGCAGACCGTCCATAAAGGTAAAATGAGCATGAAGCAAAGAGTTCTAGAGATCAAACCCTTGAGGAGGAGAAAATTTCTGCCTACCTAATTTTATGATTATGTCCACCCCTCTTAAGTACTTTGAAGAGACAATATTAGACCATTCTTTGTTAGAATCAAGCACATACTAGAGCTTTTTAGCCATAAGAGCCACATTAAAATCTTCAAGCTTTTGAAAACCTAAGCCACCAAAGACTTTCAATCTGTAGACCTCCCCCCAAGATAGAAAATGTAATATTTTCTTCTCCTCCACCCCAAACCACAAAAATGTATTTTGAATGCTCTCAATTTTTTCCCAAAACCTTCTAGGGATATGAAATAAGCTTAAAGCATAAAAACAAATTTTTTGTAGAGTCGACCTAATAAGTTGAATTTTACCAGCTTGGCTAAGAAAAGCACCTTTCCAACAAGATAATTTAGAATGAAACTTGTCAATAATACCATTCCAAAAAGAATTTGGGACACCATTAGAACAAAGAGGAAGCCCCAAGTAAGTTAAAGGAAGTTCCCCAATGCCACATTCAAGAATACTAGCAATCTTTAATTGATGAGGCTCTGACGTGTTAAGAAAATAAACTGTACTCTTAGGAAAAATCACCTTCTACCCTAAAGCCAGCTCCTACTGACAAAGAATTAGATAAATATATTTAGTTGTAGCCAGAGAAGCCTCTGCACTATGTCATCAAAAAATTGTTGATGGGAGTAACAAATCTGATTCGAAGAGGGAAAGAGACCTTTAAAGGCCCCATTGGACATCACAAGAAGAATAAATCTGCCCAAAGATTCCACCATTATAATAAAAAGAAAAGGATAAATAGGATCCCCTTGTCGCAGCCCATGAGAGCTTCTAAAGAAGGTAGAAGGCAAGCCATTGATAAGAACCGACAAATAAGGAGAGGAAATTAATTGCCACACCAACTACAAAATCCATTTTGAGAAACCAAAAGCCTTGAGAATACTAATAAGTAAGCACCAATTCATCCGATCATAAGATTTAACCAAATCCAGCTTCAAAATAAGCCCAGGCTTCTTATTCAGTTTAAGAGAATGAATATTCTCACACACCAAAAGAATATAGTCCAAAATATTTCTACCCAACAAAAAGCCATTCTAATGAGGCGAAATGATCTTAGAAAGCACACATTTCAACTAAGAAGCAAGCACCTTAGAGACGATTTTATACAAGGAGTTGTATAAAATTATAGGTCTGAAATCACCAAAATGGTTAGCCTCAGGCTTTTTCGGGATCAAAAGAAGAAATGCCAAATTTAGCTCCTTAAGAAGCTTCCTACTCCCAAAGAAATATTTAGTGGCATTGCAAACATCCTTAGAAATAATATCCCAATTTTTTTGAAAAAAAATAATAGGAAACCCATCAGGTCCTGAAGATTTATTACCTTGAAAAGAAAAGACAACCTTTTTCATCTCCTCATTTGATGAAATACCAACATCCTATTTTCTGCCTCAATGACCTGGCTAGGAATGACATTATGGAAACCCTATTGGAAATAAGGATCAATAGGACCATCCTCCGAGAGAAATATCCTCCAAGAAAGAACATTCCATAGATCTGATATCATCATCCTCTTCAAAAGATGCATTATTAACAAGAATCTTAGAAATCCTATGAGAAGATTTGTGCTTCATAGCAGTGAGATGGAAAAAATGGGTATTCTTGTCCCCACTCCAAATCCAACTAGCTCTTGACCTTTGCTTCCAAAACTCCTCTTCCTTAGCAACAATATTGTGCAACTTAGCCAAAAGAACACTTTCCTCTTGAAGGAGCAATGAGTCAACCCCCAAAGTCTAAATACGATGCTGCACAAAATCCAATTTCTCCTTGAGCTCTGAATTCTTCTTGAAAATATTTCCAAAGGACTCCTTATTCCACTTAGTCAGGTTTTTCTTAATAAAAGAGGTCTTCTTTGCCACCTTATACATAGTTGAACTATCCACATTCAATTTCCACCACTCACCGATTTTGGATCGCAAATCTGGGTGGCTAGTCCACATTTTCTCAAACCTAAATGGGAAGGCCTTTTTACAACCAAAGAGATCAACCATGAATGAAATATGAAAGTTATCAGAGCCAAGTCTAGTCAAGGAAGAAAGAGAACAAGCATAATAATTCAACCAACCAAGAGAAATCATATCCCGATGTAACTTAACCTGAATGAGAGAATCACCAACACGCCTATTGGACCAAGTGTAAGACGCTCCACCCAAGTCCAATTCCATCAATTGATTATCATTAATAAAAATCATGAGATCTTGACAACTGTCATCCACCACCTAAGAGCCCCCAAACTTATCCATATCATTAAGAGGATTATAAAAGTCCCCCATCACCAACCAATTTTGTAACAAAAATTGAGCCTTAAAGGAGTTCAAACGCCCCCAAAAATGCTTTCGAGAGATTTTAGAATTAGGAGCATAAATTTTGGACAAAACTCATGAAAACTTATCTCTGGCACAAGAAAAAGGACATCATCACATTATTCTCAAAGGAAAACACAACTAATCTAGCAACCACCTTAGGATTCCAAAAAGTAGCCACCCCTCCAGAAGCTCCATCAGAGTCAAAAGCCTAACACCCACATTCCTTGAAAAACCTATTCTTAATTCTTTCCACCTTCTCCGCTGACATTTTAGTTTCCTGAATAAAAATAATATCAGGACGGTTATCTCTCACAATATAAGAAAGAAGTTCCTACTTATGAGGATTATTCTATCCTCTTATATTCCAAGAGAGAATCTTCATCAATGATTATTTGAAGGACCATTCAAGCCCACCTCAAAGAAAGTAACCTATGAACCATCAGTGATTTTGCATTTACTTTCCCTCTCCTAAAATTTCTTCAAAGAAGGCCTTCCTCTACCCCTTGGCTCTAGACCACAGTCAATATTAAGGCATTTCCTAGTATTCATCCCCCCCCACAAAGGGGTTCAATATCTTCTTATTACGAGACTTAGAAATCGGAGTACAAACCTCCACACTCATAGGCAAGAAGGAAGGACCCTCAGTGACACAAGAGGTGAGAACCAACTCAGCAGAAACAAGCAATTCAACCATGGGCTGAACAACTACCATCACTAGATCCACCTTGAGAGAACCCAAAAAATCAACCTTGGAAGATAAAAACAAATCCTCATAAACCATCTTTAGAGGAGTAACCATCTCTGACTTAGCTACCATGAGTACCAGAGACTCAGTACTCTCCAATAGAGCTTGACCAAGCACATCGACATTTGGGGCCAAAAAATTACCCTCCTCAGTGGAGACATCCATTGCAGGGCAGAGAAAAACCAAGGCAATAGTCTGAACAGGCACACCAAAAAAACCAAAAGCAATCTCCACCAGAGCCTCTCCAAGCTCGTCAACATTTGGGGCCTTACATACACCCTCCTTAGAGGAGACAACCCCCACAGGATAGGGAAAAACAAAGGCAACGGTCTAATCCAACACACTGAAATCACCAATCGATGGATCCTCAGACAACACCTTATCCACAAACTCAGAATCCAATCCTGAACCAGGGCATTTCTCAACCTCCTTTCAAAATTTGGCCTCATTTTTAGAGGGATCCAAATCCTTCTAAGAAGGAACTTTAGGCTTCAGAGGACACTTTTTTTCCTAATGACCCACCTTCTTGCAATGGAAACAAGAAAAAGCGATAGATTCAAACTCAACAACCTATTCCCATACTCCCACTTTAGTGTTAATCTTGACCATTTAAGGAAGATCCATCACATGGTCCAAAGTTACACAGAGCTGAGCATAAATAAGCCTACGCTTGGAAGCCATAAGATTTTCAATAAAAATAAAGCGCCCAAACATAGAAAAATCTCCCTTAAAGACTTTCTCATCCCAAAATTCCAAAGGAAGTCCAGGAAAGCGGACCCAAATAGGAGCTAAGTTAAAAGAACAAGAACTCAGTGAAAACTAGCCTCCCATTTTTTCAACACCAGGGTCGATTTACCAATGGTCTAGGGTCCTCCCACAAGAACCTTCAACAAAAATTCATCGCATGAGAAAGAGAATGAGAAGAATCCCTTTGCAAGGGATGCAACCTCAACCTATCCCTTAAGATGCCGTCTATTCTTAGCCAGGTTATAGAACATCTCAATATTAGGCCTAGGCACCAAAAACTTATCAATAAGGGATCGCTCCATAGAATGAATACCCATGTCAATAATGCAATCTAGAACAGAAACAAAGTAATCACCTATTGATGGGTTAGCAAAAAATTTGACCGGAGGTGAAGAGCCCTTCTCCTTAAGCTTAGACTCGAGAATGTTTGACCAAGATTTACCTTCCACCAAGGTGAGAACCTACTGAACAATATCAATAACCTCGGGAGCCATAGAAAGAGAACCCACTTTATCCAAAGGTGTACCATTTTGTCCCAAATCAGTAGAGGAAAGAAGGACAAATGATATGCCCGAAGGGAAGGACTTGCAAGATGTCCTATCAGCAAGAAAACCATCAAACAACCTCCTCATGTCAACCTGAGCACCACCATTACCACCAACACCTGGATAAGAGTTTCCCACCATACCAAAATTTAAAAAATCCTTACCTTCCGAAATTGCAACAGCAGAACCACCAACGACGCACCCATATCTAACCTCAGACCATTGTTATAGCCATTCATCATTTGATTTCTACATTCACTAGCCTTATGACCAAATCTATTACATGTGAAACATTTACTAGGAAAATATCTAAAGCATTTTGATTCATTCTACTTTTACATTCAATACCCTTATATCCAAATTTATTACAAGAATAACAATTGTCATTAAAAGACAAGTACCTTTGTGCATTTGGATGTTTGATATGTGGTATTTTGAAGTCTTTCCTCTAATTTTGGAAGTTCTTTCCATTACTCTTCTTGTCATCAATCTTCTTTTAAATAGTCTTGTTTTGAGTTTGATATGTGTATAGGAGTGAATTTGCACCCCTTGTGTAAATTCCCCTTTTTCATACCCTCACCTTAGAAAATCAAATCCGAAGGAAAAATTCCACATCACCCACCTACCTTCCATCCACTTGGCATATGTTTGTGTATCGATGGAGGAATTTTCATGATGGACGTGAGCACGACACGTGGACATCTACGTGGGATGCTGTTGTCCCTTACAAATTCCTTCCCTTGACTTTGAAGGGATGTTACACTCCTCATTGGGGATGGTTTTTAACACTTCTGTGCGACCAACCAACCCAAAAATAGGTTCATTCCCTCTCATTTTGGCCTTCAAAGGCATTCATTTCACACTCACTTCATCTCTTAGAAATTCTTTCAATATTCTTCACATTCTTGAGCATTTTTCATTCCATCTTCTCACAATTCTAGCAATCTACACATCTTCATTAAGGATTTAGGTAGCTTGATACTCCATCAACTTCACTTTTGTACATGTGAGGCTACCATAGAAGTTGAAAGCTTTTGTGAGACCTCCCTTCATCACCGCTACAACTATGATGACTTTTCCAAGTTCGTTGCTTGCATTATCCCTTCATCAGCCTTGAGAGCCTTTGGGTGGAGGTGGTAATGCTTCACTTCTTCTTTTATGATTTGATAGAGTATCATAGTCTCTTTTTTAGTTTTCAACAATATCTATTTCTCTTCTATTTTCTTTATCATACTTTCTACTCCAATGTTTTTCTGGCTATCTGTGGAGGTGGAAACACCAAAGTGGAGGTTTGACTGAGGCAAACCCCTATATAGCCCCAAAAATTTTCCCCTCTTGCTTGTGTTTAGGTGAACATGTGCGTATAGCTCACTAGAAAACTAGCACTCAATGAGTTGATATTCGTCACCCTAGTTTTCATCTACTTGCTTTATCATTTCCACATTTATTTTCCATACTTTATTAGTCTGTTTATTTCATTAAAATCTGTTAGATAGGTTTTTCAGTAGGCTTCTAGTAGTTTTCTTATTGTACTTTACATTTTCTGATCGTACCAACACCAGTGCACCAGAGAGACACCAACATGTTGGAGAGATACCAGTGTTGCGATATTGTCCCAAACTTGTGCTGCCATCCTTCGATAGAGAGTTGTCTAAGCTGCAGTTGAGACTCTAGAAACTAGCTCATCTAGCCCCAAGTAGATTTTTGGGTCGATAGAGTGAAAAAAGTACTTCATAGCACTCTTCATTCTCGATCCTCATCCCGAAACATCTGTTAGAGTGAGGTAAGTTAGGTCAAACCTTTGCTCTCATCTCTCCATGACATGGAGCCTTGCCTCTTGCATCTATGCACACGATTATCATCTTCATGCACAATCATGCATCACCATCGGTCTACACATCAATCTTCATACTAAGCCACAATTTTGACACCAATGACAATGTTGTATCTACACTCAATGTATCTCATGTTCATACTCATGCTTATGTTGCCAATAAGAAAATCAATGATAAACTCTTCAAACTTCCAACATATACTAGATTAATTCATTATATACTTAATTAGTCTTTGTATGATTATTATTTTCAATTTTCTTCATATCTATTTTCTCATAATGAGCTTGGTCTTTCACTTCATTTGGAAATGTACTCTTTATCTTAGGAACTTCAACATAATTCACAATTATAGATATTATTCTATATTTAGGTATAAATTTAATTTTAATCATATATTTTTACATAGGATCTCTTATTTTCTCTTGTGTATCTACTATTGAGCTTAAATTTAACTTAACCACTATATCAATATAATATTTTCTTATTTTATACTAGAAGTTTCATTACTAGGTTTGAATGTAGAACTAAAAGCAATATGAGTTTCTAACTATTTTATTAGTAAAATTATAATAAATTTAAACTTGGACAACCATATGCTTTGTACCTTTATTGCATTAAAATTTTTAAGATGAGAAAAATCATACACTTTAATCTCATATTATTTTAATTTATTATTCTAGTGATAATTATACAACTCCGCATTAGAATACTCATCATCATACTCATATGGATCCATTATACCAACATACTCAAAGGCACAAACCTCCTCCTCATCTTGTTCATATTCATAATATTTTTTATAGGCATCATATTTATTATATTTTTCTTTTTTATAAAAATTTTGTAGCCACTACATACCTAGTAGGACTATGTGGCATGTGGCATCAATAAAACCATGTTAGATCCATCTCTTCTTGATGGGTTTTGGGTCTATTCTCGATGGAATAATTATTCTTGGAGCCTTTGAGTTCATGTTTATATTTGAATTTTAGGTCCTATTAGCTACTTATGGCCTCTTATAATTATGTTATCTATCTCTAGGAGGTGGTAATTCTTTCCCATTCCTTGCCAATCTCTAGGATAAATCCTTAATTTCACCCATAATTTTCTCTTTCTTTCCATTACTTAATGGTCAATTTTTAGGATGTTTCTCTTTAGGTGAAGATATCTTCACATCTAACCTCTTATTGTACTTAATAAAATCTGTTATCTTTCCCTCAATGTTTTTAGCTAGATTGTAAGACCCTCGTAGGGTTTGAGGGTCTACACATATAAAACATAATTATATTTAATAATAAAAATCCTCACAATACAAAACTAAAAACATGGATTCATCTAGCCTTAGATGGGAAGACATTTTTTTCATTACATGATGATATTTATTTTTAAAAATTAATCCACAAATTCATTTCTCGTTTTCTATAGAATTTAATTTATGCATTAGAAATTTAGGATCAATAATATTTCATTATTTCATTATAAAAACTCTCATGAATTCATCCATTCAACCAACACTCTAGCTCGATAGACTTATAAACCACCCTATATAAATTTATACTAAATATGGAACAAAAAGTTTCATCATGAAAATGTCTATTTAATAACAATTATTTATATTAACATAGTTTCTTAAATGACCTTCTATAGTAAATGCATTATTTCCTTGGAGCATGGGATTTTACATTTGATCTCATTAGGTACTAGATTGGAATTTTTTTTATCCCATAAAATTATAGTTGTATAAACCTTTTAGCTCCCAATTATGGAATTTCATATTTCTCTTAGGTGGATGTCCTCTATTATTTTTGGGATGAGGACATTGAATTTCATAAATAGGCCAATGGAAAAATAATAGGAATATATTTTTAGGTATTATGAGCTTTGGTTTGGGCTATTTTGACTTGCAATTGGAAATACATTATTCTTATCTCATCAAGCCTTAGTTTATTAGTATGCTAGTTGGTTTCTCATAATTATCTATAACAAGCTAAGAATTCACTTGATATAACGAGAGTTCATGGGCATCATGAAAGAGTGATAAATGATCTAATTCTTTATATGTAGGATAAGTTGAAACATGGTTATGTCCAACTATAGGACTTATTTCATTAATTTTCCTAATCACATCATGAGGCTAGTAAATAATAATATAGGTTCTATCCACGTCTCTTCTAGATATTAAGCATTAAAATTTAGGATCAAATTATTGCATTCTTCTATCAAACCTTATATCTCTATTTGTTAAATCATTGAATGATACACATTTATAAGATTTATAACATCCTTATTTCTTGTATAAGTACCCACACCATTTTCACAAGAATAGGCCATAATTCACTTACTAGTATCCTTATCTATGTTACTTTTTTATTTTTCAAATGGGGCATTAGGATCTTCCATATCATTACTAAGCTGTGTATATATTTCTCCTTCCATTTTTTATCTTCTATAGTTTTTTCAATAAGGTTCAACAAATTAAAGTCACCATTCCTCAAAAAAGAAGAAAATTTGAATAAATTATTAATAGTATACTTTGAATCAAATCCAACATTAATTAGCACTTCAACAATGTGTTATTTTTTAGTATGACTAGAACATAATAATATATAATTCTTCCTTAACAGTAGTGTCATTTTTGGTGATCCAAAATTTATACCATAATCACATCTGATGAACTTAGGCCTATATATAAGGATTCTTGTTAGTCTAGACTAATGGGATAAGGTTTACAATTAAAATTATAGGTAAAGGCCAAACAAAAATAGTTTGTATCTCTTCTTATCTTTTAGTTCTACAAGTCCAAGGAGGGTGATCCTTGGGTTAGTGATATGATAATTGAATAGACTCAGTGAATCCACATTAAAATTTTAAATAAACCATACATTGTGTATGGGAAATCCCCAAATACGTAT
Organism: Sequoiadendron giganteum; assembly: GCA_007115665.2. Taxonomy (NCBI): domain Eukaryota; kingdom Viridiplantae; phylum Streptophyta; class Pinopsida; order Cupressales; family Cupressaceae; genus Sequoiadendron; species Sequoiadendron giganteum. The sequence goes on along the minus strand of CM021101.1, from coordinate 623,413,000 downwards.
CACTATAATTTAAATTTATTGGATTATTAGTTTAGGGCCCTTTTTAGCTAAATATAACTAATTTTTCCTTAATTTAGTGTTGTAAAGTGTATTTATTTACACCTTCACATTAAGTTTAGGGCCCTTCTAAACTAAATGGACCTAATTATGCCTTATTTAGGGTGTTTTAAAGTGTATTTTTATATTTCTTTTGTATTAATAATAGTTAACTGATTACATTGAGGAAACAACAATGATGTCATCACTTGTTTACAAAATCTGTAAAACCTCATACATACAAAATCTTCCTTTTCAATTATAGTATAGTTCTTCAACAACAAACAATATGGGAATAAAATTTTTACAAAATACAAGGAGGTAATAGGACTAAATATGGAAGATTATATTATGTTGAATTTCCAATGCTCCTATTGTCTCTGTATTCTTCCATGTTGCCCCAACTAGCCAATGTATTAACCACTTACGATTCATCATTTGAGAAGATTTCCTCCATTTCTTGGATCTTGCTTGTGTGTAGCCTTGATGTTCTAATTTTTGTAGGTCTCTCATCTTTACCAGATTTGAAAATGAGCTCTTTTCAAAAAAATTGTAATGCATTCATGAAGAGTTCCAAGCTTGGTTGTCCCTGCTGCCAAGAGTGCCCAAACTTGACTTCATGCTCATCTTTGATTATTTTCAATAATTTTCTCTCAGCTATCTCCATAGTGGCTATCACCTGCATACCAACATTAAAAAACATGAGTCTTTTTTGAGATTGAGTAAGAACCCTCCTACTACCATTAAACTTATCTTCATTTCTTGCCTTCCAGATACACCACAAAACTTCATTTGTTAGAACAAACCAAAAGAAATTTTGTTCCTTATCAATATTTATGTCATTCCTCATGAGAATTTCTTTCCAATTTACCTTATCATTCATCTAGATTTCTTGATTGTTACAAAAAAGATTCCAAATTTCAATAGAAAAGAAACATTCAATAAAGATATGGTTGATAGTTTTAGGAACCCTACATAAGCTACAAATGTCAATTTCAGAATGTTTTAACCTATAAGGAAGCTTATGAAATAGGAGAAGCCACCTAAAGTAGGCTTTCTTAGCTTCTACATTAAAATGTCAGTTATTCATGAAAAATTTTTGCCAATTTTTTTTGTCCCAATCCACATTCCAAGTTTAAGTAAGGTACTGAAAAGAGGGGTTGGAACTGATTAGAGACTTGTAAATAGTTTTAGTTTTGACTTAAGTAAGAGGGATGGAGTCTTGTGACTTATAGTTAATTGGACATAGGTCCCTTCCATTGGTGTGATCCGACAACCTCTTGTGGGATTTTTTAATGATAGTGTAGGTTCTTGAGTTGGCCTGGGGAGGTTAAAATCAACTTTAAGTGGATCCCAGTTTATAAGAGACCCAATATTTAGAATGTTGTTGAAGGTTCTAATACCAGAACTATTCCACTTTTTTGGCTGAGAAGACTTGCAGTAAGGCTAAGGGTTTTCCATAATGTTCTACATTCCACCAGATAGATCAAGTGGAATGGAGAAAATACTTGTTATGTTCCATGAACAAGGGACACTAAATTTTTCCTCTAACCAATTCCTAGGCTTTATAAATGCTCCTGAAACCATTGAACCTGCATGTAAGATATGAAGCTTGGTAATAATAATATCACTAAAGGGAAGGGATTTCCAAGACTTAGCCAATTTGGGAACTACCTCCCTAATGTTATTTCTTACAAGAACTTTCCACGGTTCCACCCCTTCAAGGGATTTGATTATCCACTTAGAAACCAAAATAATACCATGCTTTTCAAGATCCTTCAATCCAAGGCCCTAATTTTCCTATTCTAAGAAACACCATTCCCATTCGACCACAAGAAACTTGTAATCTTCTTTTGTATTTCTTGAATTTGGTAGTCATTGAGAAACCACACAGATGAAAAGTATATGGTATAAGAGGACATAATATTTTGATAAATCTAAATTGTGCTAGCAATAGAAAGATACTACCTATTCCAACAATCAATTTTCTTGTCAATCTTAGTTTTAATCCAATGCCACATCTCTTTAAGGTTCGGGAAAATAGAGAAGGGGATCGCTAGGTACCTAACTTTCTTGTGAGGCCCCCCATTGAAAATGAAACTTATGTAGCCACCTAGGAGGGGATTCAAACCATCCTAGCATTATAGATTTTAATTATGCAATTTTAGCATATGAGGCTAAATAGAATATTTTGAGATTCTCCAATAGATTGACTAGGTTGTCTTCTTGGAGTTCCATAAAAATGGTAGTGTCATCTAAAAAATAAATTTTCAGTAACTCTTCTTTATTTGGTAGTATCAGACCTAGAACTTTGGGGGAGTTGTGAGACTCCCTTAGCAGATAATGAAGGGCATCAAAAGCTATGAAAAACAAGGTAGGAGCCAAGGGGCAGCCCTACCTAATCCAACTTTCAATCTTATATAGCACAAAGAGTGAACCATTAACATCGACCTATGCAGTTGCATCATTTAGCAGAGTGCTGACCATATTGCAAAATCCTTGTGGAAAGCCAAAGGCTTAAAGGGTCACTTTTAAAAAGTCCCACTCAATTCTGTTATAGGCTTTCTCAAAGTAAAGGAGAAGAATAGCTACATTTGGCCCAATCCATGGCCTCCCAACTTGTAATTAGATTCTCAAGTATGTATCTACCCTTGACGAATCTAGTTTGAGTATTGATAATAAATTTAGGGAGTATATTGGTCAATCATAGGGCCATGATCTTTGCTAGAATTTTGTAGAAGAAATTTAGCAATGTGATTGGTCTCTAATTTTTAATTAGTGTCTTATCACCTTCTTTTAGGAGAAATTTGTTGAGTCCTTTGTTTATTGACTCCCACAAAGAGACTTGCCTAAATGTTTCCAAGTAGACCTCATGGAGGTAATAAAAAATACAATTAGTAAAAGTTTTGTAGAACTCCATTGAGAGCCCATCAATACCAGGAGATTTGTCATTCTGCAAAGGCAATGGATTTCTTGATTTCATCCTTAGAAATGCTTCTAGAAAAGACAGTAAAATCTGCATTGGATATCTTGGGAGGAATTATATTTTTGATGAGGTCCCTAGCCTTGAGGCACTCTTCTTTATTTCCTTCTGATTGGGAAAATTCCTTGTAAAAGAAGAAGAATTGATTCAAAATATCCTATTGTTTGGTCAGGGAAGCACCATTGAGATAAATCTATTCTATGTTCTCTTTCAATCCTTTTTCTTTGATGTACCTGAAAAATAACTTTTAGCCCTTCTCGCTCTTTTCCATCCAATTAAGCTTGTCCCTCACTCTAAGGCCTTGGATATTGTTGGTTTGAAGCCATTTTAGAGAGTTTTTAACAATGTTAAGTTCCTCGTAGCATCTGACACTTGTGGGCTCCCTTTGTAACCTTCTTTCCACTTTTAGTAGTTCATCTTGGAGGTTGTTTTCCTCTTTTCTCCCATCCAAAGCTCTCTTTTTGCCTATATTCAGAAATAGTATTTTCCATCCCTTGATATTTTGCTTCCATATTTAAATTGGGCTTAGGTCTTTGAGGAGCAACTTGTTGACTCCTCTCAAGGTTACAAAAACATCCATGTAGTCCTTATATTTTAGCAGAGTGGTATTTAGGATGAATTTTTCCTTTTCTTTGGGGGTCTTCCTCCCCCCACCATTGATGCTTATAACAAATTTGATTGGATGATGATCTGACAAGGTATAGGGATAGACACAAAATTTATTCCCTTCATTGGTACATTAAAAAATAAAGCAATCCCTATTGGAATAGAATCTATCCAACCTGCAATAGATTCTCCTTCCTCCCTTTTGTGCATTCCACCAGTTATACCACATAGTATTGCTCTCTTTCTTCATTCCTTAAAGGGGGTCTACAAGGTTGAGCCTGGATTTCATCCTTACCCAGTAATAATTAAATAGAATTAGTGAATCCACATTAGAATTTTAAATAAACCATACATTGTGTAAGGGAAATCCCCAAATTTTTATCACTATAATTTCAATTTATTAGATTATTAGTAGTAAGACCTATATAAATATCTGTAGTGTAGAAAATTTTTTCCCTCTGCATTTTCACACTTAATTTTGGAATAGGAATATTTAATGTTAAAATGAACCTAATGTCACCTTGATCTAGTGTTGTAATGTGTTTTAAACATCCACATTAGGTTTAGGGCCCTTTTTAGCTAAATAGACCCAATTTTGCCTTAATTTAGTATTGTAAAGTGTATTAATTTATACCTTCACATTATGTTTAGGGCCCTTCTAAACTAAATGGACCTAATTGTTCCTTATTTAGGGTGTTGTAAAGTGTATTTTTACACTTTCACACTAATATAGGACTTTATTAGTTAATTGGGATTATTCATGCTTTAATTGGCCTTATTTTACATCCACAAGCTTTATTAAATGCATTTTTTCGGAGGTAATCCCGACACTTAGAAAATAACCTATCATAATTTAGTGTTTTGGATCATGTGTTCCAAATCTGGTGATTTAGGACTCATATGCCACCTTGGGTGCATGAGTCCCACCTAGGTCTTGGGACCTGATTTTTAATTTTACATTAAACATGACCTTTATTGGAGTTTGTGCCCCAATTTTGAGCCATTGGGACTCATACGCCACCTTGGGTGCATGAGTCCCATTCTAATCATGACCTATTTTGAATTCAATTCTTGGTGGGATTTTATCTTCTTAGATATGATGTTCGTTTGTGGTGTTGTAAGTTTGAGAAATTTGACATAAATAATTATAAATACAAGGTTATTTCACCATTTTCAACACCTAAGCAATCCTAGAATTTCATAAGTAGTCAAGAGCACTTTTACGAGACTTCACAAGAGTACTGAAGGACATTCAAGAGCATTAAAAGGTATATTTGAAGAAGATTCTTGTAGGAAATCAAGATCCATCATCATGTCAAAGATATGAAGCATCAATCATGTTGTTGAGCTAGTGTTGTGATGTAGCATTCAAGATCCAAGTTAAGCATTATTCCACATCTAATTCAAGATCAAGATCTACATTCTTCATGGCCAGTTCATGTTATATTGTATATTTACATTCCAAGACATCATCCAAGGTATCTTTTTTTTATATGTTCATGTTTCATGTTCATATTTAATTCTTTCATCACAAGTTTTAATTACCTAAACAAGGTTTGACAAAGGAAAACCCCTATTTTGTAACAAAACAACTCTCTCTCTCTCTCTCTCTCTCTCTCTCTCTCTCTCTCTCTCTCTCTCTCTCTCTCTCTCTTTGTGTGATTGTAGGTTTATAGGTTGGAGAAAAAGTGGATTTGAAGCCTTCAAAAGTACCAAAATGGAAAAGTTGTCACAGTTATCATAAATTTTTTTCAAGGCTCACATAAAATCAGATCTAGAGAAAGATATCCATCCTATTTACATGAAAATAGTGGGAAAGTGCTTATTTAATCCATCTTCAGAGGCTCACAAATTTTTTCTTCAAAATTCCACTCCTTGGGCACTTTGCGACAAAATGGGACACTTTGCAACAAAACGGGACACTTTGCAACATTCTAGGCATATGAATCCCAACACTACCTTTTTACTAGTTTTCAAAAGATCCAGATCAATCATTGAGAGATTCCAATTTTTGCCCAGAAACCCTATTCTAGGACTAAATCACCCATCCTAGTGTATGAGTCCTAGCAAGCATCAAACATTTTTTTTTTAGGGTTTTAGAGCTTTTTTTTTACCACATCTTCCTTTCAGGTACCCCTCTATTCATTCTTAGTTTATTGTGATCTTGATTTTCAGTTTCATTTCCTAGGTCATTTAGTCATGTTTTCATGATACTTTCATTATTTGTGTTTCTAACCTTTGCTTAGTGTTGAACCCCCTTTTTATCTTTAAACACACCCCTATGACACCTTATTGCAGATCTCTTTCCCTCACCTCCATCCCTAGATTGAGATCTCTAAGGTTTCCTTGAATTTAACTTGAAGGAAATTGGTACTTCTATCTCCAAAACCATTAGACCTACCATTTTTGAGGTTTCAATATCTATCAATATTGGATTAAAACAAGTTATATTTATAACCAACTATGTAAAAAGAAATATTATTTTCATTAGTTTTTAGTTTCAAGCTCATACTTCATACACAATTATAGAGAAAATAACATTACCAAAACCTATAAATATGATGTCATGCATTTTATTTCATGAGATAATGCAAGTTATAGTGCTATTAGGTTTTTTAAATCAGTACAAGGATTAGATGCCAAAGATTAATGAAAGCCAATATCCACTCTATGTGTGCATTAAATTATTTATTATAAATAAAGGAGATGAACTATTATTCTTGCATCCTAATTACTTGAATTTTTACTGTAAACATTTGGAGTTACCTCATTGATTTCTAGAGAAATATCTTCCAAACATTTAAAATATCATAAAATATCAAATTAAATTCTTATCAACCATATAGGTTACCCCTAAAATTATCATTAGATACTATTAACAATAAAATTTTTTATCTATCATGTCACATCGAACTCTCTATCTATCTCCAATCAAAATTTTGATGCCAAAACTAGACATGTCATCCATAATATTTGGTCATTCCATTGTTTTATTTATTAAAAATGAATATTTTTGAGACATATATCATAGTAGAAATTTCATTCCCTAAATCCTCATGTAGCAAAGAAAATACTTGGGACATGTGCACAAAGATGGAGGACCAAAAATTGGCAACCCCACTTTTTGGCCCCTAGAGAACATAACATGAGTATGTTATGTATGTTTATGATAAAAAGGAAAAACAACATCAAAACTTCATTTTAATTCTTTCCCTCAACCAAGTCATAGTCTATAACTCGTTTGAAGAAAAAATGAATCATGGGAGAGGTATTTCATCACCATCTATCCATCAAATCACCACAAAAATTCTACCACGACGTTGTTGAGGTCAAAGAGGTAAGAATTGTTTGTTTTTTAATGTAGAAATTTGATTAAATAGATAGATTGATTAATTTTTTGAGTGGGTTTTTTTTAAATTGATAATGCACCACCTATTGATGAAAAACTTGATTAACCTCCATATAAAAACCCTACCAAAGAAAAACCACAACAAACCCCTCTAATAATTCCTTTCCATCCTTTAATGACTCAAGAAAATATAATAGATCAAGCATAAAACAATATGAGAGAACTTAAGGGAATAATTGAAAGGTTGAGAGATCCAATAGTAATTAACTCCTATAGGCCTACCCTCAAAACGTCACTACAATCCATCATCTCTCACATTGTATACATGAGTTTTCAAATCAATACTTGGTCAAAAATGATGAAAAAACAAAGACAATTTTATGGAGATAAATTATCTTATGATTAGATTAAACCAAAAAAATTGAAACCTGACTTATGTGAATTGTTCACTGATCCAAAAAACCAATGCACCCTTACATGGTGATTGTAGGAGGCTCCCTATCCATTCATGCCACCACCAAGGGATAAGGAATAATTTTTGGGATAGGTGGTTGATGGTTTTTGACCATCCTCCATGCAATAAAAATGAGGTCAGGTGTACTGTTTTAGAAAACTCTATTGTGATTTTTCCTTAATGAGATCCCTAATTATTTTCATATGCTAGAGTTTTAGCGTAGAGGTGGGGTATCCACACACAATAGAGTGGGGGTACAAAATTCCCAAAAATAGGAATTGAGACACCAAACCAGATCAAAGTTTGAGCACATCACTATTTCTTTGGTTGTGAAGAAGGATATTGAGGTGGAGGTTGTAGAGTAAATTATCTTGTTGATTCAGACCCTTATACAACATAATAGACCTATAACATAAGGTGATATGGGTGATTATTCCAAGCCTTAACATTGACCTCACTTATGTCAAAAATATGGATCTATTTGCATTTATGTGTATTAGAATGATGAGGATGCACATGGACAAGATCCATTAATAGTGGATCAGATGGTCATGATAGATGATCTGTTGAAAGAAACATGTGGAATTAATATCCAAGTAAATTTCAATAATTTTAAATTTAAGATTAATTAAATTACTAGATTGATTCTATTAAAATTTTAGGGTTTTTTGTGTTTACACTGTGTCTAGTTGCCCTCCACCTACCAATTACATGACAATTTTGTGTCCACGAGTATGCAACTTTGAACATGATTATGAATTATACCAAATACATCTGAATTAATAAATTAAATCCATTAATTAGCCTAATTAAACCATATTCCCAATGAAATTCTTGAAATATTACCTAGGAAGCCATTAAAACAACAAATAACATAAAATGAATAAAATGAAAGCCTAACTAATACTCAAACCTCATCCCATTGGGGGATTGGTGATCCCCAAACTATTTGGCCACTCTATTAGGCAGGTATCTCTCTATAATATGGTGGTATCATCCCATGATCCACCTAGTCTATAGAACATAAAACAACTCTTGCTGATAATCATCCCATGAAGGGGTGAGGAGCCAAGGTCTCCACCTGAAATATGTCATGTTGTTAATAACCCTGCACCAATATGCAATACCACTAACACTAGTGTGGAAGAGTAATCATATCCCTTTATCTATAAACCATGGGCTCATATGGGTCTATAGCAACCAAGGTGATGGCAGGCTTGAGCACGACAATGTTCTCCAATGCCTAGATATGTGGAAAAGTAACATCAATTGATAGAATCCATCCTTGTAGGTACACCACTTGGTGCATGTTGTGATATAAAGACGCCAAAAACATTGGTCCCCAAGAATATAGAGTCATGTACTTGACCATGCCCTCCAAGACTAGGCCCCAGCCAACATTGAAACCACTTTCATGCATGTCTAGAACTAGAACTCCCATGATCAATTTGGGTTAGTGTAGGATAATGGGGGTCCAAACTAGACCCTTATGTAATACCCCTCTGTTTTGCTTCTCATTTCATGTTGCTTATGCTTTGCTTGGATTGCATCTACTGTGATACTGGACACATTTTATTATGATGTTTTGATCGCTACTCTTGGGCGACAACTATTACTATGTGATGTGATTATCTGATTTTATTTTACATGCTTTGATGAATTAATGATGACAGTAGAATTATCATGTGATTATTTATGAGAATATTGTTATGACATTAGTGTCAGTCTTTGATGAGTGTATTGGTGAAGGAGACGGGTTCGCATCACTCGCTTGCGAGCGCCCTGCGAATCCGAGATTCTTTCTTCATGGTGTGAATTATATACTGCATATATTATGTTGATTATTTGATTACAGGTTGCAGGTACATGACATCGACTCCACCTGGTTCCATAGGTTTGAGCGTGTCGATCCAACGGTTAAGTTGAATGGGAGATAGTAGCTTGGTAACATGTGTCAGGTCTACACCCTAGCCTTAGTGTGTCGTTAGTTCTGAGGATTGAGTCATGTTGTATCTTATGGGATGTTATGTAATGATTTGAAAAGTGTTGACCCTTTAAATACTTCTTTTAGAAAATTGCATTGGCAGGAAGAAATGTTTATTTTATATTATATTAATGTTATGCTCATTGGTTATATTTAAAATGATTATTGAAATTAAAGTTAAATTATTTATTTAATTAAATTTAAATCTCAAGGGATTAAATTTAATTATTAAATAATTGTGAGTAGGTTTATTAAAGTTGAATTATTTAATTTATTAAATTTAAATCTCAAGGGATTGAATTTAATTATTAAATAATTGAAAGTGTGTGAATTTAGTTAAAGTATTTATTTAATTAAATTTAGATCCCAAGGGATTAAACTTAATTAATAAATGATAGAAAGTAAGTTAATTAAAGTTAAATTGTTTATTTAATTAAATTTAAATCTCAAGTGATTGAATTTAGTTATTAGATAATTTAATAATAATTAAGTAAGTGTAATTGATTGTAAAATTAAATTAAATCAAAAAGAGAATTATGAGAAATTGAAATTTTACTTTAAAGTCAAAGTTAGGGCCTTCCAAAAAGGGGAAATGAAATTAACTTGTAAATTCAATTTTTGCATTTGAAAGTGAATTAGGGTTACATTAGGTTATTTTGGAATTTTGGAGGAAATGTTGTTTTATAAGTTTAGGGCAGAAAAATTTGGGGATTCTTCTTCCTTCATTTTTTTGACAGGCATGAAATTTGTGGGAGAGATTTTACACATGAAAGTTTTGGAATTATTTTCTGGTTGAAGAATAAAATTGAAAGGGGAGAAAAATTCTGTGAAGAAGGTGGAGCTATTGGATAAAAGCTTGCTAGAAATTCTTTGCATTGTGGAAAATAAATTGGGAAGAGTTAAAAGGAAATTCTGCATCAAGAAATTTGGTGGCTGCAAATAACCAGGTTCTCTTTTATTTCCTTGTTTTTATTGTTCCTAGTTTAACCTATTTGGTTTAAAATGATATGAAATTTGTAAATGGGGGATTTTTCTTGAAACCCTAGGTTAAACTTCAATATTTTGATATTCAAATTTATTTGTTTTAAAATGCAAACCCTTTTTGAAAATTTGTAAAAAAAAAACCTAGATCAATGTATTAATCTTCTTGTGTTTAGAATTATTTGAAAACACAAAGAAAAGGGAAGGGGTTCTTTTGGTATTCAGAATTTAACCTTTGCTTTTGAAAGGTTTCAATGGTTGCAAAATTTATTTTCTGGTTGTTAACCTATTTTTTCTTCGATTTCACTAGTAGAGGAAATTCTGGAAAAAAATTATATATATGTTAATATACATTACATATACCATATTCTGAATATGATATATATAATCTATATAAACATATATATAAATTTTTTATTTTATTACTGTGTTATGTTAATTTTTTTTGGCTGCCGTACGAGCCTGAGATAATTCGTACCCTGCGTACGAAATGTTGTTTCTACATTTTCGAATCTTATGAAAAAAAAAATTAATTTTTTTTATGAAGTGGGGGGGGTTCGGCCCCCACTGTGTATTGCATTTACCAGTGGGTATGCAGTACCCACTGGGTAGTGCGCCACCCACGTGGGGGGACGCACTGTCCAATGGGGACTGCAGCCCCCTGCTGTGTATGTCAGTCGTTGTACGTAGTGTACAGTCGGTGCAGGCGATGGATGGGACTGCGGACAGTCCGCGGGTACCGGCGGTACCGTCCGTCGGACGAGGTACCGTCCAGACCCGCCATTAATGATTTCTTTAATTTTTTAATTTTTGTTTTTTGTTTATTTTATTTTTATGAATTAAGTTTATTACTTTTCACTTTTTTAATTTTGTTTTATTTTAATTCGGTTTTAAATTTTAATTTTATTTTTAGTTTGATTTTTTTTTTATATATATATAATATTTAATATACATATGTATATATATAGAGAATTTAAATTAATATTATATATATGGTATATTTAATCTTATTTAAAGATTTTTCTTGTATAATTGATTTCGTTTTGATTATGATAAAAGTATTGGTTTTAATAGTGCTTAGTAAATTTAAATATGAGGAGATTTTCCTGATAAATATGGATTTGATATCTTGTTAAAGATAGGATTACGTAATGACTTGGATAAACAATTTTGATTGGGTCTAGTATTACTCATGATTGAATATGTGGCGAAAAATAGTTATCTTATGGAAATTTATTGTTACAAATGTAAACTTAGAACGGCATTATTCTATTTGCTGCAAAAACGCATTAGATAGGGACATGGTTTTAGAATAACCAAATGTAGTATTTTCATTTCCAATGCATGAGTTCATTGATGTATCTTTTAATGAGTATTTTGTGAATGATTATTGAGTAGTTGGGTTGTAAAGTCTTCCAGTTAAACGTGGGTCATTCCCTTGTTAAAATATTGTTTTGATTTTCCCTTGGGTAGTGTTACAAGCATCTAGTGTCCTCCTAGTGTTGGAGTGGAATTCTTTGTGGTTGCCTCCTAGGATAGGAGAGAGTATATTGGTTCAATTCTGTGACACTTGAGTAACCCTTGGAGTTAGATTGTGTAGTGTGTTATCCAATTAGAAGAGTGGCTTTTGTTAGGGGCCGGAGCCCAAAGAGGTAAACCGGATAACCTTCAAAAGTATTTTTAATAAGTGATAACTAAAATAATGTACTAAAATGACTAGGATGTAGTTCACATTAACCAAGATAAGTTAACCTCACTCACAGGCACAAGGGTTTTTTTAGACTTGGGGTGAGTGAGAAGGCCTGGAATGGAAAGATCACTATCTCGTCCCTATGAGAGGTAGTTGATTCCGCTTGAGTTAGTATGAGTGCCAGGATTCGGTTGAGGCCACCAGGATTTCCGGAGCCTATGAAGAATGCCCAGAGGATATCTCATGACAAACCTTGCAATGACACTCTGTCTAGGATAACACTGTGTTATATTGTGCGTATGGTTTCTTTAGCACACTTGATTATATTATGTTTGGAAGCAATGTAACCATGATTAGAGATAGACTTATATTGTGCTTATGTGTGGTTGAGTCAGCTTGTACCAGTATGAGTCTGCCTTTGGTTTGAGGTAGTAGGTTTCTCATCCATGTTACCCTGTTAATATCTCCTAGCATGGGGGGTGGGCCTATGGGTACCACTTGGTTGGGTGGAACATGCACCAAAACTGTTGGGTCCCCTTGATCTTCAGTACTTGGTGGCGAGACTTCTTGATGGACATCTCGCATTTCTTACTTTTAATTCTTGTACTTTGTATCTAATATTGTAATGATATTGATTTACCCCTCTTGTGTTATGAGGTGGACCTTGTAATGATCATATTTGTGTATCTTGACTCATTCGGGGAATGAGGATTGTAATAGATGTATGTAATAGATTTATGTAATGAATGCTTCATTTTTATCTCATATCTTTTTATGTTATTGAATGTTATTACTTGAGTTATTTACTTTCAATGTATTTTAGATGTTGTATGTTAATGGGGATTTATGTAATATCAGTTATGTAACCCTAGGGGATGTTGTCAATTATAGTTGAGCATGTGGGTTAATTCACTTCTTTTAAAAAAAAAATTAGTACGCTTGTTTAGAGAATTGAAACTTTCTCTAGGGTTATGTGACGGGGCATTACACCTTAAGTGGCAATGAAAATTCAGAAAAAAAGAGTTAGGTAACTTGACATTAAAATCTGAATAAGTTATTAACATAATTTGAAAAATATGTAAGAATAAAATTTGTAGAAAATTGAATGTAGTTTCTATGATACTATTCATTTTTTGGAATAAATTAAATCTATTTGGTGAAAATTTGAAATTTCAATACAGTATTACTAAATTTTTAGAAAAAAGTAAAAAGTAGGTGTATGTCTGACCAACCTAAGTACAAGAAAAAAAAAAAAATCTTGAAACTTTTAATATAAGTAGAGGACACATTCTCATATGTGCCGCATTATTTTTTTAATTTTTTTGAAAGTAAACAATTAGTTATTAATTTTTTATAAAAAAAAAATTAAATATTAAAATGTGTTTGTCTGACCACCATAACTTGGTCAAAAATTTATGAAATTAATTTTTTATTTTTTATCCTATAGTATGGGAAGCATAGAATGTGACACATCTTTTGGATTCAAACAAATGTGTAATCATTTAAGAATTATAGATGATTTTCAATCAACCTATCAATTATGATTTTAGTCAAAATGTATGTAGAAAATTAATAATAAATATCTATTTAATTCCAAATAAGGAATATCATATATTTTTGGAAATCTGACAATTTTCTCAATAAACCCTTTTCATTTCATCAAATTTGGATAAAAAAATTCATCAGCCAATTTTTGATCATATCGCCACTTTTGGAACCCCCATGATCTTGCACTCACCCATCCAATGATGACTAGGATCAAATCGTGCACACATCCTCGGTGTCACATAGGTTGATCTGATAACTCTATACCCATAGTGAATCCACATCCAACAATTTGAATAGGGCTTCCATGTCGAGATCTGTGTCGTGAATAACCCATGCCCACAATAATGGGTTACACTTTTTGGCCAAACTTGACATTGAAAGCAACATTTTGAGAAAAACATTTACTTTCCAAAACCTATTGTAGTTAAACTATTAGAAATTTGAAGATGATCCAAACTAGTGATTTGTGAGATTTTGTCTGTAGATTTTAAATGTATTTTTTTTGCATCTCCTTTGATAACTAGTTTTTAATAGAAAACAACATTTTTAAAAAGTGATGTGTACTTTCAATCGCATAATTTTATTTATAAAGGATTAAATTATGATTATTTTGAATTTAGGTTGGTAACACTGATATCTACTTCTTCCATTTTGTTTCATAATGTTTTGTTGAATTTTTTTCTTTTAATTAAGTTTTGAAGTCAAACCAATTACAATTTAGACATAGTTTCACTTTCAATCGCATAATTTTTTTGTATGTATTGAAATTCATTTTTTTTTGTTTGAACGAGGATATAAATACCTAGTGTGTATATATTTTTCAAAAACAAATTCACTAATTTACTATTTTCCTACAATGGTTTTTCACTAAACTTGATGTTCGATGAAAAACTTATGTTTAGTAAAACTAAAAATAAAATAAAAATAAAATATCAAATTTATAGTTGTTGGGAAGCTCATTTTGAGGACTATGGTTCTCCAACTTGGCTCATCTATTTGACTCCATTTGCACCTCCAAATCGAGCTTCAAAAGTCAAAAAATGGATTAATTTGCAATTAAAGGATCAAAGTAAAAAAAAAAGGGTGTTTAATGAAGGGCGGTTCGAATGAACACCCCCATATGGCACAAGTGGGGGTTCATTAGAAGGGGTAGGCCATTTTAATTTTTTTGATGGGTATTTCTAATTTTTCTTCATGCAAAAAATTGTAACCGACTATTGTGGGTTTACATGCACCATGGATAGTAACTTGAAGGATGCACCAAACATCCTCAAGTGTAATGGTAGCCTCACCAATAGGGAGGTGGAATGAAGAAGTCTCTAAGTGCCAACGCTTGACCATCATCATTAGGTGAGTCCAGATCTTCGACATGCATGCGATGAACCCAAAACCAATAGCTCCTAGAAAGAAGTCCTTGTCATCTTTGAAATTGGCTACCCACCTCAAAATGCTAGGTTTGCACTCCCAAGGCTGGAGCGAGAAAATACTCCTACATGAACAAAGCACATAGTGTCAAAATTGCTAAAATCCTATAAATTTCTAAGTTTGAAGTCATAAAAAAGAAAGTGCGCCACTTTTTACAAGTGTGCAACCTTGTCAAACTAGCAAGTGTGAGACACTTTTCACAAGTGCACAATGATATTGCAAGTGTGTCATTGAAAGAAAGTGTGTCAAACTATTTAAATTTCAACTGTGTGGGCCTAAGAGAAGTGCATCGTCATTTGCAAATGCATGGTAGGATCCAACCCTAACTATTATGCAATGTTTTAGCAAGTGCACTGCTATCTTACAAATGTGCTAGGATTTTCAACTAATTCACCATTGAACAAATGTGAAGGTATTCCAGATGGTGCATCTCACCTATGCAAGTGCGTCACTGGGTGCACAAGTGCATCACCGACCAAAACAAGTGTGTTGCTAAAATCACAACACACTTGTTTGACCTAGTTTAACCTAAAAATTAATGCATAAAACACGTGCAAGGAAAAAAATTTTGGGGTATGTACCGAGGGTCCTGCATTGGCTAGGTGTTGGAACTCATGGACTTGGTCAACGATGTGTAGGGGAAGCTCATGATCATCCATCGTGCTAGGTGGTCTGAAGGGTTTTCTCTCATAGCTCTCAAATTTTCAAAAGCAGTGTGCAAATGACTTGGAAAATGCCTCCTAGCCCCTATGTATGCTTGAAAATTATGGTTTTTAACCTAATTGAAGGGTGGGAACGTGGATTTTTGTCATTTTTTCTCCATTTTTGAGCTTGGCAACCTATTTTATGGCATTTTTTAGTGTCTTGGACCTTGTTTTCATGCCTTCTTCACAATTAAACCAATTTTTTATCTTTTGTCATAATCTTGACCTAAAAACCAAAATTTTCACTCGATCTCTTCATGGGGTAGTATACAAGCATAAATTCCTTCCGTTGGAGCATAGTGGGGCATAAAAAAAAAATCATGATTTAAAAAAATAAATATCTGACCATTCCAAATATGTGAATATGATTATGAATTAGACCAAATACAATTGAATTAAGTAATAAAACCTATCAATTAGCCTAATTAAACCATATTCCCAATGAAATTCTTGAAATATTACCTAGGAAGCCATTAAAACATCAAATAACATAAAATGAATTAAATGAAAGCCTAACTAATACACAAACCTCATCCCATTTGGGGATTAGTGTTGAATTTATGTGGAATGATCAATTCTTTCCCAATCCCTATTGATGAAACAAGCTTGAATGATGATTTGATGGATGCAAAAATGGCTAAATGATCTTGAAGATGAAGATAAAATTGGGTATAGTCTATTTTCTCTCAAAGATTGTAGATGAATTACTCATGAAATGAAGGCTATTTATAGAAATTTTAGGTGAATCAATGGCTATTATTGATCAAATTAATCAATGGATGCAAATTGATTAGAAAAATTGGCATGGATCAAGGATTCCAATCCATGGAGGAGATTAAATAATCACATGGATTGATGGAATTAATCAAGGGTTAAAATTAATTCAAAGAAACAAAAATCCTTAATTTTAGGAGGAATGTGCAAGATATTTCCATGTTGGAGGGAAATGGTTTGAATTTGAATTGGACAAATATTCCATGGGAATATTCTTTTACAAGTGGGAGAAATTTGAAGAATTAAAGAAATTAGTCAATTAAATAATTACAATTTAATTTAATTGTGCAAGATGGGGGAATTTAAAGATTTAATTAAATAATTAGCTCATTTAATTAAAAAGAGGGAATTAATAACATTCAATTAAATAATTAGGATTATTAAATGAAATGAGAAGATTTAAGGAATTTAATTGAAATATTTGCATTATTTAATCAAATAGGACGAACATTAAAATGAAAGGGGTGAATCAACCTAATAATGTTGATTACTCGATTAATAGAAGAAAATAATGAATTTAATTAAACAATTAAGATTATTTAATTAAATAGTCGAAAGGGTTTGAATCAAGATGAAAATGGTAGTAATCGAGTTCAAATGCATGATATTGATCGGGAAAATTTAAGTGTCTATAGTAACTAGTAAAATAACTAAAGAAATGAGTTATGATATAAGAAAAGTCTATTAACTTACAACCACAACAAAAATGAGGAAAATATGGATTATAATGGATATTTTATGAATTATGGAAGTAGTTATGTAACACCCCTCTTTTTTTCCTCTTATGTTTAGATTAAAATGCTTTGTTATTTTGATCTCTATTTATAGAGCGACGTGGACTATATGTGTGATGTGATGTAATCTCTTTGATGCTATTATGCGACATGCTTTGATTAGTATAATGATGGTTTGGAATAACATGATTATTGCACATGAGTATTTATTTATGTTGGAGTTGTCAGCTCATGATAACTGTATTGGTGAAGGGGACGAGATTGAATCACTCACTTGCAAGCGTCCTGCAATTTTGCGACTTCCTCTTCACGGTGTGTTTTATTATGCTTTTTAGATACATGTGCTATTGATGCCTCATTTATAGGTTTGTAGGTACATGAAATCATCTCCACCTGGCTTCACAGGTTTGAGCATGTCAACCCAATATCTAGGTTGATTGGG
Organism: Sequoiadendron giganteum; assembly: GCA_007115665.2. Lineage (NCBI taxonomy): Eukaryota > Viridiplantae > Streptophyta > Pinopsida > Cupressales > Cupressaceae > Sequoiadendron > Sequoiadendron giganteum. The sequence continues at coordinate 623,395,290 of CM021101.1, read as the reverse complement.
AGATAGTAGCTAGGAAACTTATGTCAAGTCTACACCCTAGCCTCAGTGTTTCATCAGGTTTAGTCAATTGTGCTTGTGTAAATGTGTTTATTATTGCTTCGTATTATCATGTTAAAAATATTTAAAAGAAGATTTAGTGAATTTCATTATTAAAAGTTGATTATTAGATTATGCTTATTTTAAATGTTAGAGGTTTTTGAATTAATAAAAAGATAATCCTTGGAATATTTAATTTATTGATTAAATAATTTATATTTGAAAAGGGGAAATGTTTTAATTATTAAAATATTTATTTTTTATTATTAGAGGATTTTATGCCAAGAGGGTTGTTCAAGATATTTTGTAAATGCCAGCAAGTGTTAGAAAAATTAATGAATTTGTTTGGGAAATTAATTCTTGGGAGATAATTTCGGCTTTGGGTGAGAAAGCAAAAAGCTTCTTCACGACAAGGCATGAGATATGTAATGCCCCTCTGTTTTGCTTCTCGTTCGGTTTGCTTTATGCTATGTTTGGTTGCAGTTACTTTGATACTAGATACATTTTGTTATAATGTTTTGATCACTACTATTGAGCGACAACTATTAGTATGGGATGTAGTTATCTGATTATTGTTTCATATGTATTATGGATTAATGATGTTGTAGAGTTAATATGAGATGTTATTATGAGATTACTGGATTATGATGGAAGTGTCAGTTTCGATGAGTGTATTGGTGAAGAAGACGAGTTCGCATCACTCGCTTGCGAGTGCCCTGCGAATCCGTAATTCCTTCTTCACGGTGTGTATTATATGCTGGATATATTGTATGATGTTGTTTACTTGGTTGCAGGATTGCAAGTACATGACATTGACTCCACCTGGTTTCACAGGTTTGAGTGTGTCGATCCAATGGTTAAGTTGAACGGGAGATAGTAGCTAGGTAACATGTGTCAAGTCTATGCCCTAGCCTTAGTGTGTCGTCAGTTGTGTGTGTCGAGTCATTGTCTGTCTTGCTTTGATGCTATTTAATTCTGAAGAATTCTTGATTTGGAAATAGATATTTAGAATAATTGCATTTAAATCATGTTGATGGTTATTTAATTTAAATAATGCAATGTGGATAAAAGTTTATATTTAAATTAATTAATTATATTTAAATTATTTAATTAATTAAATTTAATCCAAAGGGGTTGAATTTAGTTATTAAATAATTAATTAATTAATTAACAAGGATGCAAAGACGAAAGGAACAAAAAGAATTAAAATTATTTTGGAATTTAATTAACGTGTGGGAATTAAATTAGAAATTGTAATTAAATGTTTATTTGGGAAATTGGTTGCAACTTTGGAAATTAATTTATTATTTGAAATTGCATTTTAAATTGAAAGTGGGTTTTCAAAAAGTGAAATTGAAATTAAAATTAAAATTGAAATTGAAATTTGAAATTGAAATTTGAAATTGAAATTGAAATATCTAATTTGCATGCAATGTGAATTAGGGTTGTAAAAATTGAAATTGAAATTGAAATATCTAATTTGCATGTAATGTGAATTAGGATTGAATTAGGTATTTTTGATTTATAAGGAATACATGTTTTAATTTTAGGGGAGAAAAAGTCTTTAGGAAAAATACATTTTTACAGCAAGGAAGAAATTTTGGAAAATTTGCACAAGGGTTTGAAGAAGGTTTTGATTGTAGAATTGATTGAAGGAAAAATTGTTTGCATTTGTTGGGTTTTGGATTGGATTCATTGGAGGATTGAAGAAAATTCAGAAAATCTTTGCAGGAGGCTTGCATCAGAAATTCATCTATTCCTGTAGCTTCTTGTACCAGATTTTCCTCTTTGTGTTTTATTGTTCTTGATTGTTTTTTTTTAAATAGTAGTGATTAAAGATTTGTTTGTTAAATCTATTTTAGAAAATAAATTTGATATTAGAAGAAAAGAATTAAATAAATTTATAGCCTTTGCTTGTGAAAATTCTTGAGTGAAAATTGTGAAAACCTCAGTTGAATTTAAATTATTTGGGGAAATCGATTATGTTGTTATTAAAATCAAACATAGAGATTGAACAATGCATTTAGAATGTTTTCAGAAAATGAAACCCTCTGTTTATTATTAAAAATCGGATTTTAAAATCTGCAGGATAGTTATATTTTTCATGGTAAAATAGTCTGGTTGTGTCACCTATAACTCCACTTTTACAAACTGGGTTTTTAGGAAATTTAAAGGGTTTCTGCATCTTGAAATTTTCTCATCCCTATCAAAAAATTGCAAATACCCAAATCATAGTTTTTTAGTTATGTTTGAAACATGAGACTGCTGTTAAGTTATTTTCCCATGGCTGCTGTGATAATAAAATAATAATAAATTGATATTTATAAATATTAATATTTTATGTATTGTTATTATAATATTAAAATATTATTTAATAATATTTTATATTATAATTTATAATATTAAAGTATTATATTTATTTATATTATTTTTAAATAAAATTTGTATATTAGATTAGTGGAAATAAAATTATAAACATATGGGGAAATTATTGTCTATTTTAAAATGGCATATTAAAGTTTAATTGAAGGAGTTAAATACTTGATTTAAAGAATGTTTAATTTAAAATTTAATTGTGAAATTTAAATTCATGTGTAAAAGGTCCAATTATTAATTTGATTTAATTGGAAAAATATATATATGATATTGGGTTATAGTCCAAATTTTGATCTTATTTTAATACAATAAGTTATAGAAGAGACCAAATGTTAATTTGATTAATTTTATTAATGATTTAATTTGCAAAGGCAATTGGTTATTTAATTTAAAGCGAAATATTATAGTTGAAAATACTTATTTTGTTAAGAGCAATTAGATAATTAAATAGTAGTGTAATTTCTCCCCTATCTAAAAAGATGAATTCTTAATTCAGTTTTATCGATATAATGAATTACGTAATGAATTGAGATATGGATTTAGTATATCCAAAAGTAGTATCTTCCTCTTGATTATCTTAAAGGATTTAATTCTCTGTAATCAGTAAAGGGAAGTAAGTTTAATTGTTTTAGATTTTCAATAATGAAAAGGGAAATAGAGGTTATGATTATTTTAGATGATCTAGTTATCGTGTCTTTGACTTTTTCAACACTACCTATTGAATGAATATGGATTTAAGAAATCCAAATATTAGATTTGATTAATGACTTGAATTCTTTTGTTGCTATGTCGTCAAGTTGCATTGTGGGTTTTGGGATTTAGTGTTAGTCCTAAATTATAAGTCTTCCAGAAGAACTTAGAAGATAAGGGTTGTTGAATCTTTATGCCATACAGTTGTTTTCCCTTGGGTAGTGCATGGCATCTTTTCAATTTTACCCGGTTTTCATGAACGGGGATGTTTGCACGTCCTTAGTTTAGGAGTGGATTATGGGATCCGTGTCTCCTTGTATGGAATGACCTTGTTATGTGGTTTCATCTTGTTGCCTCCTGTGAAAGAAGTGGACTATGTGTTTGTTGCCTCCAAGATGTTTGGAGTGAGTTCTATTATTTGTATCCTCCTTGTGTTGGAGTGGATTATGATGCCTAGTTGGTATGCACTTGTGGTTCCCTTGGTGGATTGTTTGGGTGTGTGTTGTTGAATAGAAGAGTGGCTTCTGTTAGGTGCCAGAGCCCAAAGAGGTAAACTGGATAACCTTCAGGAGTGATTTAAACAAGTGATAATTAAATTAATGTACTTAGATGATTAGGATGCAATTCACACTAATCAAGACAATTTAATCCTCACTCATAGACACAAGGGCTTGTTTAGACTTGGGATGAGTGAGAAGGCCTGGAATGGCAAGATCAACTATCTTGTTCTTGCGAGAGGTAGTTGATTCTGCTTGAGTGAGTATGAGTGCCGGGATTCGGTTGAGGCCACCAGGATTACTTGTGTCGGAGCCTATGAAGAATGCCCAGAGGAGATCTCATGACAAACCTTGCGATGACACTCTATCTATGACAGCTGTTGTTAATTGTTTTATGTGTGTGGTTCTCTGAACATACTTGATTTATTATGATGTCTGGAAGCAATGTGACCTATGTCAGTGATGTTTGAGTTGTACTTGATTTGTACTTGTGTTGTATTTGAGTTGAACTGGATTTGTACTTATTATGACATTCATTTGGTTATGTCAGTTTGAGTCAGTATGAGTTTGCCTTTGGTTAGTGGTTGTAGATCTTTGTCCATGTTACTATCTCCTAGCATGGGGGGTGGGCCTTCGGGTACCACATTGGTTGGGTGGAACATGCACCAAAACCGTTGGGTCCCCATCTATCTGCAATACTTGGTGGCGAGACATCCAGATGGACAGCTCGCGGTTCTTGTTGTAATTCCTTGCATTGCAATATTTTAACTTGTATAAGTTATTTTATCCCTCTTTTGTTATGAGGTGGAATTCTGTAATTGTAATACATTTGTACTAGTGTCTCATTCTGAGAATGAGTGATGTAACTATTGGATTAAGTTAATGTTTACGAGATTGTATCTTGGTTGATTATATTATAGGGTTTGTGGTATTCTTATGATGTATGATGTTTATTTCATAAGGTTTATACTGCTATGGTGATATGTAATATGTATGTGTGGGTTTAAGTAATCCTAACCTTGTAGCCTTAGAGGTTGTTGTTAATTGGTAAGTGAATTTGTATGTTAAATGCACTTTATAAAAAAAAAATTACTTCGCTTAAGACGTTAATTACAACTTCCTTTAGGGTTACTTGGCGGGTCATTACAAGATATTTGGAATGTGGGGAATTGCTTGAAAAAGGAAATTCTTGCTGTGATCTGGGGAATTTTTGGGGAAGAATTTGTTGTAGAAATTACATTGGAAGCTTTGGAAAAATTGGAATCTACAGGAAAAATTTTACATCAAACGTCACTTCCTCAGGCTTTCGGATACAAGTTCCTTTAATTATTTTTATTGTTTTGCAATTTAAAAAGATTACCTGTTCAAAAATAATTTATAATTTTTGTAGAAGATTTTAAATTATTTTGTAAACTTGTAAGACTTTTGTGTTCAAAAAATTTCCGTGAATATTTTAGTACTTCTGTAGAAGATTTTATAGTGAAATTAGAGAGCCTATGCAGGGAATTGTCGAAAACCTTTGGAAGTTTTGTGAATACTACTATAGGAAATTGGCTTATTTTGTTCCCAATTGGATCTATATGGTTGGGAAATTGTAAATCCTCTGTAGAAATTAGCTTATCCGAAGATTTGGGTAAACGTTTTCTGGTACAAAATTTACTATGGGATTTGGTAGAATAATTACAGTACATCTTCCTATAGCTTGGTATCTAAAAAAAAAGGAAACTAGGAAAAACCTTTGTGCTGGATCTTGTGATATTCTTCTGTAGAAATTTTTAATCCTCCTCCTTTAAATTAATTTATTTAAAGTAAATTCAAGAGCCTTTGTGAAATGATTTAAAATTGATTATTTAGAGTAAGTTTGAGAACCTCTGTGAAAAGATTGAACAACCTTCTGCAGAATTTTTGTGTAAATTTTGTTCTCTGTAGAGTTTGTAAATTCTTCTTTGTGAGAAAGAAAATTATGAAGTAATTCTCTATTTAGAAGGAGAACCTTGTGTTGTAAATTGCTTCTATGTGAAATTTGGGGTTTTTACATGTAGATGGCTTTCTTCAGAAGTTTTTCCCCAATCAATATTTTGTGTTAAGTTCCTTATATATATATATTATATATATAATATATATAAATATATGTGTATATTTTTAATCAAACACACACACATATATATATTTATTATTATAAAATTTGAGATTGAAATACCTATTTGAGTGTCATTCATATGACGTAATGGAGAAATAAGAAAATTGCAGAATATTCGTTCGTTAAGTCTGTATTCATATTATTGGAGTAAATGTTTATGGGAGGGATTGGAGGGAGCCCTGACTACCTCCCCATTCGCCACCCTCCCTATGCGAAGGCGTGGGTGAGGAGGTAGCCAATGTTGCCTCCCTCTCCCTGGATGTGCCTCACTGTGGTGTGGGCTCGGCTATGTTTAAACACAACAGACCCACTAAATTATTACGTCTGTTTAAAACTATAAAAGTAGCGAACCTTTATTTATTTTCAATTTTTCTATGTATTTAATAATGTTAAAATATATGTATTATATATTATATATTATATATATATATATATTTAGTGTGGGTTTAATATTTAAATATATATATATATATATGTGTGTGTGTGTGTGTGTGTGTGTGTGTGTTAAATATATATATATATATGATTAATTTTGTTTGTAAATGAAAGAGGTTATAATTGTTAACAAGGATTTTAATATTAATATATATTTAATGTATATACTTTATGTATAGATTTTAAAATATATTTTAATTGATTTTATTTTTTAAATGGTAGCATGATTACATGATAAGTAGGGAAATTAGGTAATTTAAGATTTCAGTAAATTTTTATATTGCTTTTAAAAGTAATCGAGGAATTTGTTCACTGTAAATTTAGTATTTCCCTTTTCTATATCTGAAGAGGAATTAGAATTACTTTAATAAATCTATTTTCTATTAGGGAAATTGTAAATACTATGAATTCAATATGGAAGGGAAATGGATTTAAATTATCAAAAAAATAGATTATTTCCTTGTAATTGCCTTTCATTATTATTTCCTCTGTATTTCGGTTTGGGGAAGTTGGTTTAGACTTGTTTAAGACTTCAAGTAGTAAAAGGGAAATGGGGGTTGTGTTTTATTTTGAGTCAACCCAGTATTTAAAGTATTTGAATTAGATAATTTTTGTTTATATTTAGGAGCATGCATTTAATGCATGTTTAGATAATTTAAAGAAATAATTTTCATGAGGGAATATGATTTCTGAATAGATGAAAACGGTAAATTGATTTAAGTTAGAAGAATTGATTTATGTATTTTTTGAAATGAAAATTGATTTAAGACGGATGATTTAGGAATGTGTATTATTGAAACTCCTGTATTGAAGTTGAATTTAGTAGATCCGAAGGATAGATTTTTTCCAGTTTAAATTGTTTTAAGAATGTGATTTCTTCAGTAGAGTTTTGGGGTAATTGAATAGAAGTGTTTGTTGAGGTTTTGTAAGTCTTCCAGTAGAGGTGTGTTAATGTTTGGGGGTTGTATTTTATAGTCTTATCTTTTGTGATTCCTTGGGTAGGGTGTTGCCATTTTCAGTGAGTCACTTGGTTTCCATGAATGGGGATGTTTTATTCCTCCTTTGGATGGAGTGGTTTTGGTTATTTGTTTCCTCCTTAGTTTGGAGTGGTTATGTTCCATGTGTCAATAGTGTAATACCCCTTCATTTTGCTTCTTGTGTGTTTGCTTTATGCTATGTATGGGATGCAGCTACTATTATACTAGACACACCTTGTTGTTTGTGTTTTGATCGCTACTATTGAGTGACATTGACTATTGTGTGATGTGGATTATCTGACTATTGTTTCACATGCATTATGGATTATTGATGTTAGTAGAGTTAGCTTGAGATATTGTATTACGTGATTTTTGATTATGATGTAATGTCAATCTTTGATGAGTGGATTGGTGAAGATGACGGTTTTGCATCACTCGCTTGCGAGCGCCCTACGAATCTGTGATTTCTTCTTCATGGTGTGTATTATATGTTGGATATATTGTATTATGTTGTTTACTTGGTTTCAGGTTGCAGGTACATGACATCTACTCCACCTGGTCTCACAGGTTTGAGCATGTCGATCCAACGATTAAGTTGAAAGGGAGATAGTAGCTAGGTAACATGTGTCAGGTCTACACCCTAGCCTTAGTGTGTCGTCAGTCCTGATTGTTGAGTCATGTTTTACCTTATTAATGTTATTTGATTATGTTGGATGCTTTATTATTTAATCAATGTTTTAGAATTATTGCATTGTTGAAAGTAGAGGTTATTTTAATATTAAGTGAAATTTATGCTTAGATGAAATATTTATGTTGATGATGAAATTGTATTTAATTAAATTTTAATTTATTTAATTAATTAAATTAATCTTGGAAAAGGTTGAATTTAATTATTAAATAATTAAAATTAATTAATTGAGCTTATTGAAATAAATTTAATTAAATTAAATTAAAAGAATTGAAAGAAAAGTGAAATTGCATTTTAAAATCAATTTGGGCTTTTCGAAAATGGAAAAAGGAAATAAATATCTATTTTCAATTTGCATGCGTTTGAAAATTAGGGTTGTGTAAGATATTTTTGGATATATGTGAATTGCATGTATTTGATTAAGAAGGAAATTATTTTGGAGAAGAATTCATGCACGTGAGAAAAGGAATTTTTGGAAAAAAACTTGCACAAAGAAGGATTTGAAGCAATTTGGGATTGTAGAGTTTGTTTGGAGAATAATTTGTTTGCAATTATCAAAGTTCTTGGATTGGATCTGTGGCACGTTTGAAGATATTTCAAGAATTCTTGGGAGGAAGCTTGCATCAGATATTCATCTTCTTCTGTAGCTTTGGATTCCAGGTTTTCTCTTGTTTGATTCATTTCATATTATATTGTTTTCAAATTTGTTGTTAAAGTCATTTGTGAATTGGAAATTGTTGTTTGAATCTAGATTTAATCCATCCAAAATTTGGGGAAGAATGTTTAAATTTACTGTAGCTTTTAATTCCATAAATGGGGGAAATTGAAGAAACATGGTTTAAATTAAACCTCCAATTGTGTGTTCAACATTTAGGTTTTAGTATGAAGATTTTACCCTGGTAAATTAGTCAGATCTATTCTTCAAAAGATAATCAAACCCTCATAGAAAACCTTCAGTAAAAGAACAAGATTTGTTTAATTTTCTATATTTAATTGTTTTTTGTAAAATTCAATGAATAGTGTTAAAAGAAATTTAAATTACACCTTTTGAATTTAGAACGAAATTCTGGAAAAAAAATTAATTAATTTCCTATTCTAGTTTTATTTATAATTTTCTCGAATTGATCAGTTAAAATATTTTGTGCAAATACAAATATATTTATATATTTAATATGTATTATATTCGGATAAATATAAATACATAAAATATATAAATATATCGATTCTTTTAGTTGTTAAAGATCTAATGTATATTCTGGTTATCAGTATGAATTTATTTCACAGGGCATCAATGGCGAAATCTTGTTTTCTGTGTATTCATATAAAAAATAAATAAATAAAAATAATAAAATAAATAAAACCTTTATTGTTTAGTGGTTGGTGGGGATGAAAGTACCCCCATCGCCCACACTTCCCAAGGGAAGGACGCACCTGCCATGGGCAGTGCACCCACCCCTTGGGGGACGCACTTCCCATGGGAGGTACGACCTCCCCATTAACTGCCAGCTGGCTGTACATAGGTACCGTCCGCCATCGCCGGTACTATTAAGTCTACCGGTACAAACAAAGACCGCCGGTAATAGCAAAGGTCGCTGGTACTAATGAAAATTTTGGCCCCCACTGTCAAAAAAATAGAATATTTATAAAATATATTTTGTGTTTGACCTTTCCTGTGCGCCCGTCCGAAAATCAATGGATTTTGGGATTCACACTGGTTCAAGTACCTTTTTGGTTATCTTTTATTTATTTTAGGATTTCAACATGTTTCGGTGTAAATATAATTATATGAATAAATATTTAAATATATATATTCTGTTTGGAGTATATTAGATTTTATTTAATTATTATATATATATTTTTTGATTATATATATTAATATATTAAATATTGATGTAGAAGATTTAAACATTAGTAATTTTAATTAATTTGTAACATGATATTTTGATTAAGGAATAAGAGGAGATTAAATTAAAAAGAGAAATTTAAATGAATAATTATTAAATTCAGTTTATTTATTTATATGTAAAAAAAGAGCATATTTAAGTGGCTGTGTATATTGTTTCAATTGCAAATTGTTGAAATTAGATAAGTTAGTTGAGAGACAAAAAATAACTTTCTTGCATGTATTAATATGATTTAGGTGCAATCGAATATCTTGACATGTTAAATTTGAATTTATCTTTGAGAAAGTAAGGGTAATTACATTAGCTTATGGTTTATCTTATTGAAGCGTTTGGTTATTAAGTTTGAGAGAAGATGTTTAATTTGATGGAAGGAATTATTATTCACTTTAGTGAAAAGTTAGAATGATATTGTTTTAATTTTTGTGAAATGTATTAAATAAGGAATGGATTTAAGATATCCGAATTTAGCTTTTTCCTATTGTTGTTATCTTTTCCTTATATTCGTGTTTGGGGAAAAGGGGGTTTATAATTATTTGTGTTAACCCTGTTATCGTGTTTTGACTTTGTCATTATTTCTATTGAATGATAATGGATTTAGGAAATCCAAATACTAGATTTGAATTAATGACTTGAATACTTTTGTAGCTAAGTCATCATGATGTATTTTGGGATATGGGATTATGTGTTAGTCCAAAATTATAAGTCTTCTAGGGAACCTTAGAGGATGAGGGTTGTCAAGTTATTATGTCAACCAATTGTTTTTCCCTTGGGTAGTGCATGGCATCTTTTCAGGTTTTACCCGGTTTCCACGAACAGGGATGTTTGGTACCTCCTGTGAAAGGAGTGGACTACGTGTGTTTGTTGCCTCCAAGATGTTTGGAGTGTATTGTATTATTAGTTTCCTCCTTGTGTTGGAGTGGTTTTGATGCCTTGGTAGTATGCACTTGTGATTCCCTTGGTGAGTAGATGTTTGTGTGTTGTCCATAAGAAGGGTCACTTTTGTTAGGGGCCAGAGCCCAAAGAGGTAAACTGGGTAACCTTCGAAAGTGTTTTTAACAAGTGATAATTAAAGTAATGTACTTAGAAGATTGGGACTAACTTCTCACTAATCAAGATAATTTTACCTCGCTCATAGAAACAAGGGCTTGTTTAGACTTGGGGTGAGTGAGAAGGCTTGGAATGGCAAGATCAACTATCTTGTCCGGACGAGAGGTAGTTGATTCCGCTTGAGTGAGTATGAGGGCCGGGATTCGGTTGAGGTCATCAGGATTACCTGTGTCGGGGCCTATGAAGAATTCCTAGAGGAGATCTCATTACTACTAGGTGATGACACTCTATCTAGGATAACCTTGATTATATGTTGTGTGTATGGTTTCTTTAGCACACTTGATTTTATTATGTCTGGAAGCAATGTAACCATGTTAGTGTTAGATTTATATTGTGCATATGTATGGTTGAGTCAGTTTGTTCAGTTAGTCAGCCTTTGGTTAGAGGTAGTAGTTTCCTTGTCCATGTTACTTTGTTACTATCTCCTAGAATGGGGGGTGGGCCTTCGGGTACCACTAGGTTAGGTGGAACATGCACCAAAACCATTGGGTCCCCATTATTCTTTAGTTCGTGGAAGCAAGACATCCAGTTGGACAACTCGCGGATATTGTTATTCTCTTCTTGTACTGTTGTAATTCTTCTTGTATTAGTTGTATTTACCCCTCTTGTTGTTACGAGGTGGATCTTGTAATTATTATACTTATGTATTTTGACTCATTCTAGGAATGAGGATTGTAATCTTGTAATGGTTTATGTAATGAAATTATGTGATGGTTAATCTATTCTTATCTTGTATTTACTTATGTTAAATGAATGTCATTCTTAAGTTATTTAATGCAATGTAATTTAGATGATGTATGTTAATGGGAATTAAGTAATCTCGGTTACATAGCCTTAGGGGAGGTTGTCAATTATAGGTGAACATGTATGTATAATTCATCTTAAAAAAAAAAAATTAGTACGCATTTGTAGTGAATTGAAACTTCCTCGAGGGTTGCATGGTGGGGCATTACAAATAGTAGGAGAGTAAATATGGATGGGGGTCGAGGTCTAGGAAGATATTTTGGGTAACTCATGCATCTTTGTGGTGACACTTCTCCTAGGTCAATTGTATGTTATTTTTGTGAAGTAAAATTTTGTGTAACACTGGAAGCAAGGTGACCCTTGTGATTTTTTGGTTCATGTATTTGATTGAGTCAGTATGAGTCTTCATGTGTCTAGAGGTAGTAGGATTGGCCATGTATTCTTCTTACTATCTCCTAGCATGGGGGGTGGGCCTATAGGTGCCACTTGGCTGGGAGGAACGTGCACCCTACACCGTTGGGTCCCCCTTGATTTCAGATCGTGATGGCGAGATTTCTAGTTGGAGAGCTCATGGTTTCCAAATTTTATTTCATGCTTTGTATTTATTTTAGTTGGTTATTGTAATTATTACCCCTCGGTTATATTCAAGGTGGTTGATTGTATTATTTAATCACATTTATATGTACTACCTCATTCAGGGAATGAGTGATGTAATTTTATTTGTTAAGTTAATGTTGTATGCAATCTTGTTGTATTTCTTAATGTTATGATGCAATATACATGTATGGATTGTATGGGCATTTAATTCATTAAGTAGTTAAAATGCTCTGGATGTATTTATAGTGTATGTAAGGGTTAAAATTAACCTTAGTCTCATAGCCTTAGAGGTTGTTGGCATTAGGAAGTGAACTCACATGCTTATTATACTTTAAATAAAAAAAATTTTGTGCACATTTGAGTAGTTAATTGCAACTTCCTCTAGGGTTACGTGGCAGGGCGTTACAACTTATGCCAAGTACAAAAGGTTATCAAGAGGAAACATGTGTCATGAGATAACTAGTAATAAATAACATAAAAGAAGAAACAAGAAGATAAATGTGATCATCTATTTTGGATGGATAATGATGACCTCATATATGATGAAGAAGAGTTTTTCAATTGATGATACAATTAATATGTATCTATCATTACTTTTTATTTTTATTTTTATTTTATTTCATATTTAAGCATTTGATCCTTACATGTTTTGTTTTCTGTCACTTGATGAGGCATGTCTGTTTTTCCTTATTGTATATCGTTCTGATTCTTTTTTCTTTGTATCCTTTATCCCTTAATTTATTTTTTATTATTTTTATTATCATTTAGAACTTCCATTTTATGGGCACTTATATTGACTATATCTCTAAGCTTGAATATCATTGTCTTATACACTTATATTAATCATATATAGATATCTTGAACAATGTATATCTATAATATATGCTTTATATTTTCTTATAGTCTATGTCTAATAACTATTATATGTACATTGGGGTAAACCCACAAAAGTGGTTTACAATTCCAGTGAGGAAGGAAAAGTTACAATAAATGACCCCATGCAAAAAAAAATAGTTTTTAGGGGTTCAAACGAACTTTTGGTGAACCCATTAAATGTTGGGTTTGGCATTTGTCAGAAAAATAAGCAAAGAAAATGGTTGTGGAAAGGGGGTTCGCTCGAACCCTGGTTCAAGTGAACCCCTAGTGGCTCACTCAAATCCCCCTAGTTCACTTGAACCCCCCTTTCCCCCCCTTCTCCCCCTTTGGCACCAAAAAAATTCCAAAAATTTTCCCTTCAAAGCTCGGGTTGAGGATTAAAATGGAGACTATTGGCCTTGTCGTTGCACCAAAAGATCGACCCGTAAATGCCCGATACAAGTTTCAGTTAAAATTCATGAGAGGTAGTTAAACCATGTTGCAAATCCAAAGGAAGATGTTGGCGGTTAGTCCAACAATCCCCCCCTCAGCGTCACCTAAGGGGATTGAACCTGTGACTGGCTCTGATACCAATTATTGGCCTTGTCGTTGCACTAGAAGATTGACCTATCAATGCCTGATACAAATGTTAGTTAAGAGAAATCCCTCCCTCAAAATCACTTGAGGGGTTCAAAACTATGACTAGTTCTTCTACCAATCGTTAGCCTTGTTGTTGCACCAAAAGATCGACCTGTCAATGCCCAATACAAGTGTCAATTAAGATCCATGGGAGGTGGTTAAACCATGTCGTCAATCCAAAGGGAGATGTCAGTGGTTAGTCCAATAGAGACTTCATAAACCCAACTAGATTATGGTAGTCCTCAAAATGAGCTATCCAACGAATATAATTTTAATATGTTTTGGTTTTATTATGGGGTGATCCCACAATAGTGGTTTACAATTTTTGGCCAAATTGGACACTGAAATTATTATTTTTAACTAAATCTTCACATTCGGGAACCTATAGTGGTTAAACCATGAGGAATTTGAAGATGATGCAAACTAGAGTCTCATCACATTTTGTCCGTAGATTCTAAAAATATTTATTTGAAGTTTTTTGGAATCAGATTGCACTTCTTTTTCCATCTCCCACGAAAATTGGTTTTTTTCAGAAAACAACATTTTTAAAAAGTGACGCTCACCGTATACATCATAACTTTTTTTGTATGAAGGATTAATTTTTTATTTTTTTTTAATTTAGATTTGTAACTACGATATCTAGCACTTTCATTTGGTCTCATAGTTTTTTATTGAATATTTTTTCCTTAATCAAGTTTTGTAATACCCCTCCGTTTTGCCTCTTGTTCGGTTTGCTTTATGCTATGTTTGGTTACAACTACTTTGATACTAGATACATTTTGTTATGATGTTTTGATCACTACTATTGAGCGACAACTATTATTGTGTGATGTGTTGACCTAATTATTGTTTCACATGTTTTAATAGCTTAATGTTGTTAGTAGAGTTAACATGAGATTTTATTATGAGATTATTGATTATGATGTTAATGTCAGTTCTTATTGAGTGTATTGATGAAGAGGATAGTTTCACATCACTCGCTTGCGAGCACCCTACGAATCCATAATTTCTTCTTCACGGTGTGTATTATATGTTGGATATATTGTATGATGTTGTTTACTTGGTTTCAAGATTGTAGGTACATGACATCGACTCCACTTGGTTTCATAGGTTCGAGCGTGTCGATCCAATGGTTAAGTTGAACGGGAGATAGTAGCTAGGTAACATGTGTCAAGTCTATGCCCTAGCCTTAGTGTGTCGTCAGCCTTGGTTGTTGAGTCATAGTTTACCTTATTTTAATATTATTTGATTCTGAAAGGTGCGTATTTATTTAATCAATATTTAGAATAATTGCATTTAAATCATGTTGATGGTTATTTAATTTAAATTATGCAATGTGGATAAAAGTTTATATTTAAATTGATTAATTATATTTAATTTATTTAATTAATTAAATTTAATCCAAGGGGGTTGAATTTAGTTATTAAATAATTTAATTAATTAATTAAATGTGATGCAAGAAAATGAAAGGAAATAAAATAATTAAAATTAATTTTGGAATTTAATTTCAACTTGTGGGAATTAAATTAGAAATTGTAATTAAATGTTTGTTTGGGAAATTAGTTGCAACTTTGGAAATTAATTTATTATTTGAAATTGCATTTTAAATTAAAAGTCGGTTTTCGAAAATTGAAATTGAAATTGAAATTAATATCTAATTTGCATGTAATGTGAATTAGGGTTGTATTAGGTATTTTTGATTTATAAGGAATGCATGTTTTAATTTTGGGGGAGAGAGAATTTTTTGGAGAAAATTCATTTTTACAGCAAAAAAGAAATTTTGGAAAAATTTGCACAAAGAAGGGTTTGAAGAAAGTTTTGATTGTAGAATTGATTGGAGGAAAGATTGTTTGCATTTGTTGGGTTTTGGATTGGATTCGTTGGATGATTGAAGAAAATTCGAGAGATCTTTGGAGGAGGCTTGCATCAGAAATTAATCTTTTCCTGTAGCTTCTTGAACCAGGTTTTCCTCTTTGTGTTTTATTGTTCTTGGTTACTTTTAAAATAGTAGTGAATTATGATTGTTTGATAAATCCGTGGTTAGAAAAGAAATTTGTTATTTGAATCAAATCTAGAGGTTGAATAACACATTAGATCTGTTTTGGAAAATTTAAACCCTTTGTAGAAAAGCAAATTTATTTTGAAAACCCTCTATAGAAATGAGTTTATTTCTAAAACCTTGTAGAAAATTGTGCTGAAGAAAATTAGAGGATTTAAAAGCTACAGTTATAATTTTAGACCTTTTTAGCTTTACTGTTCTTTTATTGTTCATGAGTTTGAGAAAAGAAAAGAATTAATTTTAAAGCCTCTGTGAAATTTAGGTTTTCTGAATAAAATTTGCATAACTTCACTTGTAGGTGAATATTTTCCTAAAATTTCTCTATATTATCTATTGTGTAAATCCGTTTATATATATATATATATTATATATACATATATATATGTTATATATAAATATATATTATATATATATTATATACATATTGTTGTTTAAAATAATTGTTTTATTCTTTTTCATTGCCGTACAGCTGACGTTTTTTCTGTGGTAATGAAAATGAAAATTCATTTTTCTTCAAACGAATGCTGAAAGCGAAGATTTCATTCGCTATATGTGATTGGGGTTTCTTTTTGATATCAAAGGAGGCATCGCTGCCCTTGGCAGCGCCGCCCCTCATAGCTTGCGGCCAACCAAGGTTTGGGGTTCGGTTGTGCTATGCACAGCCGCCCGCCAAACATTGGGGCTTCCCTGACGGTTTGTATGTGGTGAATTCGGCGGTTCAACGATTTGCATGGTTCAGATTTGGCCGCCATTCCCATAAGGATATTTAGGGTTTTTCTATATCAGGGTTTAGTTTAATAAAATTTATTTAAATTCAATGCTTATTTATAATATTTGATATTATTATATTTAAAGATTCATTTTTTTTTTCTTAAGAAAAGAGATATGTATGAATTAATTTATATTTATAAAATATACATATATATTAAATATAATATATATTGTATATTTTTATATTTTAGAATAGGTATTGAATTGGGAGAATAATTCAATCTAAGCTGAATATAGTTAGATGCTTTAAAATTAAAATATTTGGTTTAATATTTTGGAATTAATATTTGCTTCAAGGTATTCATTTTAAATTGTTTTATTTCAAAGGATATCATAATGTATGTTTGATAGGAAAAGGAGGAAAATTGTTTATAGTATGAAGTATGTTGTTTTTTTTTTTTTGAAAAATATACATTTAGTTTGATTTAATTATCTAAACTAGGTTCTCTTTTATTTGTTAATTGAAGACACTTATTTAAATATTTCTATTATTTTGAAAGAGGAAAAGTTTTATATTATTGTGAATAAGGATTTTAAAAGATAAGATTAGTATGCATAATTCAGTTTAATAGGAAAAAGGTATTTTATATTAAATGATTAAATTATTTGAGTTAGTTGGAAAATGAAAGGAATCCAGTTAATAGAGAACTGATGTTAGTTTTAGAAGTAAACATTGAATTTGATTTAAATTGTTTAAATTAGTGTTTCCTTATATTTGTAGATTGAAGACACTTGTTTAATTATTTCAATTAAGTTGAAAAAGCAAAAATTTATATTATTGTGAATAAGGATTTTAAAGGATAAAATTAGAATGCGTGGTATAGGTTTTGAATAGAAAATTGAAAAGATGGTTAGCGATAGTTTTACGTTGTATTAAAAGTAAATTAAGAATTATTTAGTTTGATGAGGCAGTTAATTATGTTTTATTTATTTTCATAGAGCAATTTAATCATTGTGAATGAAATATTAAAGAATATATGTAATTAAATTTGTTAATATATATATTTGGTGTCTATATAATATGGAGCATATATATATATATTAAGTGTAAATTCATTATCGTATTTTATTTTTAATAAGATGCATGCAATATATTATTGAATAGAGATTTAAAATGGATTGATTAGTGAATATGGGTAAATGGGTAGAGAAACAATATTTTATTATATTAACGTGATTGAATGTTCTAAATAGAAAATTGAATGAGATGTAAGATTTGGTTAGGAAATGGAAAGAGTTTACTTGCATGGATTTGGGTCGATTTAAAAGTAAATTAAGAAGTTGTTTATATTGATGAGGCAAATAGTTATTTTAGTTTATTATATTTCAATTAGAGCAATTAATTTATTGTGAATGAAATATGAAAGAGATATGGATTTAGTATATCCAAAAATAGTAATTTTCTCGTGATTGTCTTAAATGTTCTAGTTTCTCTGTATATCGTAAGGGGACGTAAGTTTAAATTGTTTAAGACTTCCTATAATGGAAATAGAAATATGGGATATGATTATTTGAGTTAACCCTGTAAGTGTGTCTTTGACCTTGTTAACGTTACCTATTGAATGAATATGGATTTAGGAAATCCAAATATTAGATTTGATTAATGACTTGAATGCTTTTGTTGCTATGTCGTCAAGTTGCATTGTGGGTTTTGGGATTTAGTGTTAGTCCTAAATTATAAGTCTTCCAGAAGAACTTAGAGGATAAGGGTTGTTGAATCTTTATGTCATCCAGTTGTTTTCCCTTGGGTAGTGCATGGCGTCTTTTCAGTTTTACCCGGTTTCCATGAACGGGGATGTTTTGTACCTCCTGTGAAAGGAGTGGACTATGTGTTTGTTGCCTCCAAGATATTTGGAGTGAGTTCTATCATTGTTTCCTCATTGTGTTGGAGTGGATTATGATGCTTAGTTGGTATGCACTTGTATTCCCCTTGGTGGATTATGTGGGTGTGTGTTGTCGAATAGAAGAGTGGCTTTTGTTAGGGGCCGAAGCCCAAAGTGGTAAACCGAGTAACCTTCAGAAGTGAGTTAATCAAGTGATAACTAAATTTATGTACTTAGATGATTAGGATGCCTTCCACATTAATCAAGATAATTTAATCCTCACTCATAGACACAAGGGCTCATTTAGACTTGGGATGAGTGAGAAGGCCTAGAATGGCATAGTCATTTATCTTGTCAGTACGAGAGGTATTTGATGCCGCATGAGTGAGTATGAGGGTCGAGATTCAGTTGAGGCCACCAAGATTTCTGGAGCCTATAAAGAATGCCCAGAGGAGATCTCATGACTACTATGCGATGACACTCTATTTAGGACAACTGTTGTTAATTGTTTTATGTGTATGGTTTTGTGAACATACTTGATTAATATTATGTCTGGAAGCAATGTGACCTATGTCAATGATGTTGGAGTTGTACTTGATTTGTACTTGCATGGTGATTGATTTGTACTTGTTAGTTCATTTATTTGGTTATATCAGTATGAGTCAGTATGAGTCTGCCTTTGGTTAGTGGATTGTAGATCTTTGTCCATGTTACATTGTTACTATCTCCTAGCATGGGGGGGTGGGCCTTCGGGTACCACTTGGTTGGGTGGAACATGCACCAAAACAGTTGGGTCGCCATCTATCTTCAGTACTTGGTGGTGAGACATTCAGATGGACAGCTCGCGGTTCTTGTTGTAATTTCTTGCATTGTAATATTTCAATTTGTATAAGATATTTTATCCCTCTTATGGTGGAATTCTTTAATTGTAATACATTTGTACTATTGTCTCATTTTGGGAATGAGTGATGTAACTATTGGATTAAGTTAATGATTATGAGATTGTATCTTGGTTGATTATCTTATTATGTTATGTGGTATTCTTATGATGTATGATGTTTATTTATAAAGTTTATAATGCTATGATTATATGTAATATGTATGTGTGGGTTTAAGTAATCCTAACCTTGTAGCCTTAGAGGTTGTTGTTAATTAGTAAGTGAAGGTGTATGTTAAATGAACTTTATAAAAAAAAAAATGGTTCGCTTAAGACATTAATTGCAACTTCCTTTAAGGTTACTTAGCGGGGCATTACAAGTTTCAAAGTCAAACAAATTGTAATTCAGACATAGGTGGACTGTATACAACATACCGTTTTATGTATGTTTCAAAATTCCATTTTACTTTTTTTAATGGATCAAGGACATCAATACCCAACACAAAAATATTTTAAATTTTTTTATTTTGATAATCTGCTATTTTTCCACATGTGCAAAATAGAGAGCTTGATTTTTGGTAAAAAACCTATGTTCAATAAAACTAAAAAAACACATACATAATAAAACCAAAACATATTAAAATTATATTCAATGGATGGCTCGTTCTGAGGACTACCATCTTTTAGTTGGGTCTATGAAGTCTCCTCCATTTTCATCCTCAACCCGAGCTTTGAAGGGCTGAAATATGCTAAAATTTGGTGGAAGAGGGGGAGAAGGGAAAAAAAGGGGGGTTCAAGCGAAACCCCCTTCGAACGAACTCCCCTTCGCTCGAAAGGTTGAAGGGGGATTTGTTTGAAGGGGGGTTCCCATGAACCCCCCTTTTTTTGAATTTTCCATTCGTTTCTATGAAGAAATGTGACATCATAGGGTTCAAGCGAACCCACCATACAAAAGGGGGTTCGCTCGAACTAGGGATTCGATCAAACCCCTCTTTTGGGTTCGTGTGAACCCCCTAGTTTGAGCGAACCCTTTAAAACATGAAATTTTGAATGTGTGAGAATTTTTACAAATTTCATTCCTCATCAAAATTGCAAACCACTATTATGGGTTTACCCTATGAATTTGTTTTTTTAGTTTTATTAAATATAGGTTTTTCACTGAAAATCAAGTTCTTTGTTTTGCACATGTGGAAAAATAGCATATTATCAAAACCAAAATTTGAAAAATATGAGTGCACTAGATATTGAAGTCCTTGATCCAAGAAAAAAATTTGAATTTCGATACATACAATAAAAGTTCTGTTGTATACAATCTGCCTATGTCTGAATTATATTTGGTTTGACTTCAAAACTTGATTAAGGAAAAATAATTCAATAAAACACTATGAAACCAATTGGAAGCACTAAATATCATAGTGACAAATCTAAATTCAAGAAAAAAAAAATAATTTATCCTTCATGGATTTTTTTTTATGTTGTATACAGTGAGCATCACTCCTTAAAAAGACTAGTTTTCAAAGGATATGGAAGAAGAAGTAGAATCTGATTCCAAAAATTTTGAAAAAAATATATTTAGAATCTATAGAAAAAATGTCACAAATCACTAGTTTGCAAATTTCTCATGATTTAGTTGCTATAGGTGCTCGAAAGTGAAGATTTTGTTAGAAAAAAATATTTCAGTGTCCAATTTGGCCAAAAATTGCAAACCAATAGTATTATGGGATCACCTTATGTTCTCTTATTGGCATATCTTTCTATTATATAATATTTATATTTTGATATTTAGTATATCATTAATTAAACTGCACTGACGATCCTGTCCTCTATTAACCACATATGCAGCTCTTTAATGAAGGCCAGACTTCAAACACTACATTCAATAAGTCCATCAACATTCAAAAAAATATTGAATTTCATGTTTTTGGTTGTAATTGACATTAGATATGAATTACAATCATCAAAAACCTAGACTTGACAAGCCTACTCTAGCTAGAATTGAAATACTAACCTAACAATCAGATTAAATTACATGCCTACGACGTGATACTGATGTGTTCTTACACTTGCACTCAGATTCTAGAAAAAGTTGAAGTGTCATAACTAGCAAGGCCAGAAGTGGAGTTCATTATATCTTAGCAGAGATTGAAAGGTTCCCAAATAGAAATATCCTAAGTTCAATTGTGTGACCGAGCATCAAAAATGGGGTGCACCACTTATGATGAATGTAACACTTTAAGAAAGAAGAAAAGTCCATGGGCACCTGAGGAGCACCTTTTACTCATTAAATGCATACAAGTTCACGGTGAAGGACAATGGTGGATATTGCCCCATAAAGAAGGTTCAAGTAATTTTTTTTAGGAATGAACAATCTTATCTCTTATTTCAGTATTGATTTTTTAGCTCCAGTATTGGATTGTTCTACGTAGGCTGATGAATCTTTTTCCCATTTCAGATTTGCAAGGTTGTGCGAAAGTCTATAGATTGTGTTGGGTGAACTATCTACGTCCAAAGGTAAAACAGGGGAAAATATATTTGGATGAGGAAGATCTCATTATTAGATTGCATAAGCTCCTTGGAAATAGTTATAAATCTATAGAACTATTTGTATATTGTTTTTATTGTACTTGTTGAAGATATGCATGATCAACGACTTCATGCAATCGTTGTTTTTTTAATAGTTTTCTTGTATTTCTATTAATGCATAATAAAATGCAGTTGTATGTGTAGTATTTTTAGGCATATGTTTAATTCTATTTTTAGATTTTTTTTAGCATGATGAATGCATAATTGATGCTTTGGTTTCCCGTGTGTTGTTTTCTTATAAAAACAACACAGTCAAATCAATTTCACTATGCTGAATAATAATATTTTTTATTTTCTGATCATTGAGTTATTGGTAGCATATTATATTCAGTTCTATCTAATTTTTTTTTGTATTCTTAGCATAGCACTAGAACTGTTTAAAATGTTCATCTTTTAATTGGTATTAGAGTAGGTTGCAACTATAGGATAAGAGTTCTCTTCAAGTAATATCAAAATGGTAAAAACTAGCAATGTTTCATTTCATATTTTGTTATTTACTAGAGATAATAATGAATATTGAAGTATCAAAATGAAGACCTTCCTATTATCCTAATATATCTCAGAACTGGTAGAAGTAAGATATAATGAACTTGTAGATCCAAATTTCTTGAAATATTTAACAGAAAATCAACGAAATCAGTTGAAAGAAGATAGAAAGAATGACAATGAAACTTTATTCACCATCCAATCTGCATTGTACATTTCATTTTTTTCCCCCGTATTATTGGTATAACAAAGTTAAAGGATGTATGGGAGGCTCTCCAAATTGCATACCAAGGATCTAAAAAAGTAAGATTGGTAAGATTTCAAACCATTCATAGAGATTTTGAAAATTTAAAGATGAAAGGAGTTGAATCTACTCAAGACATTTTGAACCATCTTAGAACGCAAGGAGAAAGTGTAATAGATAAATAAAACTGTAGAATAACTTTTGAGACCTCTTCCTCCAAAATTTGATCTAGTGGTGATAGTCATTAAAGAAAGTAAAGATGTAACCACTTTGAAAGTTGTAGAGTTGATAGGTTATTTTCAATCTCATGAGGAGCATATGCAATGTCCTGCAAAGATCCTAGTAAAAGCTTTCCAAGCTGCTATAAAAATTGAAGAAAAATCTACAACCCATCCCTCTCATTCAAATAAATCTCAAGGGGATTTTCTTACAAAAAGAGGACCTGGTAGAGAAACAATATTTTTTTGTGGATCATAGAATAATATAGTGTAGATATTGTGAAAGCTATGAACACTATGAAACTGAATTCAAAAAGAAAAAATCAGATTTAAATAAGTCAAAAGCCAATTATATTGAAACATCTTTTGAAGATGCAAAATACTCCACATTCTTCACATGAAATTTGACAAAGAAACCTAAAAAAATATTTGAGATTTTGGATAGTGGTTGTTTAAATCATATTATAGGTAAATCTAATATATTTATCAAATTAGATGAATCTGTAAGAAGTTGAGTAAAATTTGGTGATGATAAAGAGGTTGATGTAATAGGAAAAGGTACACTTATAGTGAAAACTAAGCAAGGAGAAACTACTTTTTTATTTATGACACTTTACATGTGCCAGAATTACAACATGGTCTTTTAAGTATTGGGTAGTTTGTAAAAAAAAATATAAGGTTGTATTTGAAGATAACTTGTACAATTTATATTTGATAAATCAACTAATGATAATCTTGTAGCAAAGTCTTGTCTGATAGAAAATAAATTATTTCCTCTCACATTGTTTTCTGCTAAAATACACGCCCTCAAAGAAAGTATAGATGATTCAAAATTTATGGTCATCTCAATTTCAAGGATTAATTTTATTTGATAAGAAGAATATGGTTAGAGGACTTCCAAAAATTTAGAAAAAATAAGAAGTTTGTTTGGGGTGTGAACTTGGCAAGAAACATCGAGATAGTTATCAAGTGAAAAAATCATGGAGGGAAAAATATCCTCTAAATCTTGTGCATGTTGACATCTGTGGTGATATGCAAGAGAAATATTTGGGTAAGAATCTTTAGT
>CM021101.1:623271554-623371378 GCA_007115665.2 Sequoiadendron giganteum | reverse complement strand
TTGGGAATGAGTGATGCAACTATTGGATTAAGTTAATGATTATGAGATTGTATCTTGGTTGATTATCTTATTATGTTATGTGGTATTCTTATGATGTATAATGTTTATTTCATAAAGTTTATAATGCTATGGTTATATGTAATATGTATGTGTGGGTTTAAGTAATCCTAACCTTGCAGCCTTAGAGGTTGTTGTTAATTAGTAAGTGAATGTGTATGTTAAATGCACTTTATAAGAAAAATTTGGTTCGCTTAAGATGTTAATTGCAACTTCCTTTAAGTTTACTTGGCGGGGCATTACACATGGTATTAGAGCCTAGGTTTAAACACTGGGTTCTTTGGGTAGATTTGTGCCTACTGAGTTGTTCTTGTGATTTGTTAGTAGAGTGTTAAGTGATCACGTGTTCATGGATTTTATTTTAGCATGATATACTCTGTGAAAGAGAGTAGCATGTTAGTAACCTTATATAAGGTTATGGTTGGAAAGTTATGATACGTATCCCATGGGTTATGAAATTTGATGTTCCTATGGGATTATGTATGTAGTTATTTTCCCTTGTAAATGTAAGAAACCAGTAACTGTATCTTGTCTAAATATTGTGGAAACCCATACCTGTTTTGTGTGTCCATGTGATGGAAATACTTGGTACCCATCCATGGGGAAAAGTCACATTTGGGTGTGGATTTTATCATACCATTATGTGTGTTTGCATGTTTGTTACCTAATTGAGGACCAACCCAGGTGTGGTTGAAACCTATATATAGGAGTAACCAAAAGTAGCTCTGTTTCTTTTGGTTCATTAGATCCTCAATCCGTGAAGGGATAGTAGTAGCCTCAAGTTCCTTGGGTGGAGTGTGTAGCTTATGCATATTGCAGAGTAGAGCGTCTTAGCTCAACCAATCCCGAGGAAATGTACCCACTACTTTCCCTTATGATGGATCAGGATACTTGATCTATATGTGTTAGCCTTATCCCCTTAGATTTGAGTATAGCAGCATGGTTGTTAGCTATGCCTAGACGTCCGTAGAGGCGATGACCTAGCATTAGTGAGATAACCTCACCCATATGAGAGGTGAAGCTCGTTAGCCCCTTAGTGATATTATCGTATTGCATTATGTATATGTACCCTTTCTGCATGTGTTTTGACATAGTAATGGTGATGATGTCATGTTACACAATGCCACGTGTTGAGACACGTGAAGGAACATTATGAGATTTTCTTTGTTGCCTACTTGTGCAATGAGCATTTTGGGGCCTCAAACACTTGTAAAGGGATCCTCATGGTTGCCTTGACTATGTTGGTCGGGTAGCATATGGGTTGATCTTAGCCATGTATACCTCTGGCTATAGCGAGTTCCTATGTATGTCTTCTCCACAAGGTATTGCGTGTGGTGTGAGTTTTGTGTGTACCTACTACCGTGGACCCACAGACGCACTGCCACGTGGCATGTGACCAGTATGTGCCTTTTTTGGTTGGCGTATGACCTGGTAGAGTGACGATGTCTTCTTTAGTCATGGATACACTCTAGTCATGTGGATAGCATGCCCATTCCGCATCACATGAGGGAATTCCGCATCACATGAGGGTATTTATCATTTTTGTTGGACGTTGTTTCCTCCTTCCTCATTTTTGTGGCTAGTATCTAGTCACACAGTTGTTGTATAGTGGAATTTAAAGATTGTGAAATTTCTTTCGGTTATTGATGATTCTTTTCAGTTGATTGTGAGGGTCAACACTTTGTTTATATTTGATTGTGAAGGTTTAGCCACAATTTGTGATCTTATTTTTTTATAACCCTAGTGGTTATATATTTGATTCAGTGTTGAAATTGTGCACAGTTATTACCTTATTGTTGAAATTAAACTGTAATTTGTTGTTTTTAATGAACTTGGTGGCTAAGCTAGTTATCTTTGTTATTTTCAATGTCGGCTATGTGTTGTATTGTGATTCCTCTCCAATGTTGTTTGAGGCAAACTTGGTGAGTGTGTACAAGGAAGTAGATGTAGGAAACGTTGAGAATTGGGGTAGGTGAGGCTGGACGCAGCTAGAACCCACTACTTACCTTTTTGTGATGATTATCTCTTGGAGGCTGATCACCTTACACAACAAGAGACAGGTCATTGTGGTCTTGCTGGATGGTCTCACTTTATGTATGACCTAACACTATCAAGCCATTGGTTTGATGTTAGATTTAGTTGAGATGGTTTATGTTCTTGATTCATGGATTCTTCTATCATGGATTGGTATACCACTTTCTGGTGTCCAGATGGACCCTTGTGTAGTCTTGTGATGGTTGTTGGTGTTGTGTATTGGTACATAGGTGTATTATGTATGATAATCCATAGTTATGTGTTTTTGGAGAATTGGTTGGATTTATAGTGTACTTGGCTGAGTTGTATACGACACGGGTTGCTGTTGTTTTTGTGTTGAGGTATGGAGTGGTTCGGTTTGGAATCCTTGGTTATGTGTAATTGTATGGAGTTTGCAGTATGAGTTTTTGTAGGCTTCCAGGAGTAAGCCTAATCTTTGGGGGGGGAGAATGTAATACCCCTCCATTTTGCTTCTTGTTCGGTTTTCTTTATGCTATGTTTGGTTGCAGTTACTTTGATACTGGATACATTTTGTTATGATGTTTTGATTGCTACTATTGAGCGACAACTATTATTGTGGGATGTGGTTATCTGATTATTGTTTTCACATGCATTATGGATTAATGATGTTGTAAAGTTAACATGAGATGTTATTACAAGATTATTGGATTATGATGGAAGTGTCAGTTTCGATGAGTGTATTGGTGAAGAGGATGGGTTCGCATCACTCGCTTGCGAGCACCCTGCGAATCCATGATTTCTTCTTCACGGTGTGTATTATATGCTAGATATATTGTATGATGTTGTTTACTTGGTTTCAGGATTGCAGGTACATGACATCGACTTCACCTGGTTTCACAAGTTTGAGTGTGTCGATCCAATGGTTAAGTTGAATGGGAGATAGTAGCTAGGTAACATGTGTCAAGTCTACGCCCTAGCCTTTGTGTGTCATTAGCCTTGGTTATTGAGTCATAGTTTACCTTATTTTAATATTATTTGATTTTGAAAGGTGCGTATTTATTTAATCAATTTTTAGAATTATTGCATGAAATCATATTGATGGTTATCTAATTAAAATTATATTTTGTTGATTGAAAGTATTATTTAAATTAATGTGATGCAAGAAAATGAAAGGAAATAAAAGAATTAAAATTAATTTTGGAATTTAATTTCAACTTGTGGGAATTAAATTAGAAATTGTAATTAAATGTTTATTTGGGAAATTAGTTGCAACTTTGGAAATTAATTTATTATTTGAAACTGCATTTTAAAAAGAAAGTGGGTTTTCGAAAATTGAAATTGAAATTGAAATTAATATCTAAATTGCATGCAATGTGAATTAGGGTTGTATTAGGTATTTTTGATTTATAAGGAATGCATGTTTTAATTTTGGGGAGAAAGTTTTGGGAAAAATTCATTTTTACAGCAGAGAAGAAATTTTGGAAAAATTTGCACAAAGAAGGGTTTGAAGAAAGTTTTGATTGTAGAATTGATTGGAGGAAAGATTGTTTGCATTTGTTGGGTTTTGGATTGGATTCGTTGGATGATTGAAGAAAATTCGAGAGATCTTTGGAGGAGGCTTGCATCAGAAATTAATCTTTTCCTGTAGCTTCTTGAACCAGGTTTTCCTCTTTGTGTTTTATTGTTCTTGGTTACTTTTAAAATAGTAGTGAATTATGATTGTTTGATAAATCCGTGGTTAGAAAAGAAATTTGTTATTTGAATCAAATCTAGAGGTTGAATAACACATTAGATCTGTTTTGGAAAATTTAAACCCTTTGTAGAAAAGCAAATTTATTTTGAAAACCCTCCCTCTATAGAAATGAGTTTATTTCTAAAACCTTGTAGAAAATTGTGCTGAAGAAAATTAGAGGATTTAAAAGCTACAGTTATAATTTTAGACCTTTTTAGCTTTACTGTTCTTTTATTGTTCATGAGTTTGAGAAAAGAAAAGAATTAATTTTAAAGCCTCTGTGAAATTTAGGTTTTCTGAATAAAATTTGCATAACTTCACTTGTAGGTGAATATTTTCCTAAAATTTCTCTATATTATCTATTGTGTAAATCCGTTTATATATATATATATATTATATATACATATATATATGTTATATATAAATATATATTATATATATATTATATACATATTGTTGTTTAAAATAATTGTTTTATTCTTTTTCATTGCCGTACAGCTGACGTTTTTTCTGTGGTAATGAAAATGAAAATTCATTTTTCTTCAAACGAATGCTGAAAGCGAAGATTTCATTCGCTATATGTGATTGGGGTTTCTTTTTGATATCAAAGGAGGCATCGCTGCCCTTGGCAGCGCCGCCCCTCATAGCTTGCGGCCAACCAAGGTTTGGGGTTCGGTTGTGCTATGCACAGCCGCCCGCCAAACATTGGGGCTTCCCTGACGGTTTGTATGTGGTGAATTCGGCGGTTCAACGATTTGCATGGTTCAGATTTGGCCGCCATTCCCATAAGGATATTTAGGGTTTTTCTATATCAGGGTTTAGTTTAATAAAATTTATTTAAATTCAATGCTTATTTATAATATTTGATATTATTATATTTAAAGATTCATTTTTTTTTTCTTAAGAAAAGAGATATGTATGAATTAATTTATATTTATAAAATATACATATATATTAAATATAATATATATTGTATATTTTTATATTTTAGAATAGGTATTGAATTGGGAGAATAATTCAATCTAAGCTGAATATAGTTAGATGCTTTAAAATTAAAATATTTGGTTTAATATTTTGGAATTAATATTTGCTTCAAGGTATTCATTTTAAATTGTTTTATTTCAAAGGATATCATAATGTATGTTTGATAGGAAAAGGAGGAAAATTGTTTATAGTATGAAGTATGTTGTTTTTTTTTTTTTGAAAAATATACATTTAGTTTGATTTAATTATCTAAACTAGGTTCTCTTTTATTTGTTAATTGAAGACACTTATTTAAATATTTCTATTATTTTGAAAGAGGAAAAGTTTTATATTATTGTGAATAAGGATTTTAAAAGATAAGATTAGTATGCATAATTCAGTTTAATAGGAAAAAGGTATTTTATATTAAATGATTAAATTATTTGAGTTAGTTGGAAAATGAAAGGAATCCAGTTAATAGAGAACTGATGTTAGTTTTAGAAGTAAACATTGAATTTGATTTAAATTGTTTAAATTAGTGTTTCCTTATATTTGTAGATTGAAGACACTTGTTTAATTATTTCAATTAAGTTGAAAAAGCAAAAATTTATATTATTGTGAATAAGGATTTTAAAGGATAAAATTAGAATGCGTGGTATAGGTTTTGAATAGAAAATTGAAAAGATGGTTAGCGATAGTTTTACGTTGTATTAAAAGTAAATTAAGAATTATTTAGTTTGATGAGGCAGTTAATTATGTTTTATTTATTTTCATAGAGCAATTTAATCATTGTGAATGAAATATTAAAGAATATATGTAATTAAATTTGTTAATATATATATTTGGTGTCTATATAATATGGAGCATATATATATATATTAAGTGTAAATTCATTATCGTATTTTATTTTTAATAAGATGCATGCAATATATTATTGAATAGAGATTTAAAATGGATTGATTAGTGAATATGGGTAAATGGGTAGAGAAACAATATTTTATTATATTAACGTGATTGAATGTTCTAAATAGAAAATTGAATGAGATGTAAGATTTGGTTAGGAAATGGAAAGAGTTTACTTGCATGGATTTGGGTCGATTTAAAAGTAAATTAAGAAGTTGTTTATATTGATGAGGCAAATAGTTATTTTAGTTTATTATATTTCAATTAGAGCAATTAATTTATTGTGAATGAAATATGAAAGAGATATGGATTTAGTATATCCAAAAATAGTAATTTTCTCGTGATTGTCTTAAATGTTCTAGTTTCTCTGTATATCGTAAGGGGACGTAAGTTTAAATTGTTTAAGACTTCCTATAATGGAAATAGAAATATGGGATATGATTATTTGAGTTAACCCTGTAAGTGTGTCTTTGACCTTGTTAACGTTACCTATTGAATGAATATGGATTTAGGAAATCCAAATATTAGATTTGATTAATGACTTGAATGCTTTTGTTGCTATGTCGTCAAGTTGCATTGTGGGTTTTGGGATTTAGTGTTAGTCCTAAATTATAAGTCTTCCAGAAGAACTTAGAGGATAAGGGTTGTTGAATCTTTATGTCATCCAGTTGTTTTCCCTTGGGTAGTGCATGGCGTCTTTTCAGTTTTACCCGGTTTCCATGAACGGGGATGTTTTGTACCTCCTGTGAAAGGAGTGGACTATGTGTTTGTTGCCTCCAAGATATTTGGAGTGAGTTCTATCATTGTTTCCTCATTGTGTTGGAGTGGATTATGATGCTTAGTTGGTATGCACTTGTATTCCCCTTGGTGGATTATGTGGGTGTGTGTTGTCGAATAGAAGAGTGGCTTTTGTTAGGGGCCGAAGCCCAAAGTGGTAAACCGAGTAACCTTCAGAAGTGAGTTAATCAAGTGATAACTAAATTTATGTACTTAGATGATTAGGATGCCTTCCACATTAATCAAGATAATTTAATCCTCACTCATAGACACAAGGGCTCATTTAGACTTGGGATGAGTGAGAAGGCCTAGAATGGCATAGTCATTTATCTTGTCAGTACGAGAGGTATTTGATGCCGCATGAGTGAGTATGAGGGTCGAGATTCAGTTGAGGCCACCAAGATTTCTGGAGCCTATAAAGAATGCCCAGAGGAGATCTCATGACTACTATGCGATGACACTCTATTTAGGACAACTGTTGTTAATTGTTTTATGTGTATGGTTTTGTGAACATACTTGATTAATATTATGTCTGGAAGCAATGTGACCTATGTCAATGATGTTGGAGTTGTACTTGATTTGTACTTGCATGGTGATTGATTTGTACTTGTTAGTTCATTTATTTGGTTATATCAGTATGAGTCAGTATGAGTCTGCCTTTGGTTAGTGGATTGTAGATCTTTGTCCATGTTACATTGTTACTATCTCCTAGCATGGGGGGGTGGGCCTTCGGGTACCACTTGGTTGGGTGGAACATGCACCAAAACAGTTGGGTCGCCATCTATCTTCAGTACTTGGTGGTGAGACATTCAGATGGACAGCTCGCGGTTCTTGTTGTAATTTCTTGCATTGTAATATTTCAATTTGTATAAGATATTTTATCCCTCTTATGGTGGAATTCTTTAATTGTAATACATTTGTACTATTGTCTCATTTTGGGAATGAGTGATGTAACTATTGGATTAAGTTAATGATTATGAGATTGTATCTTGGTTGATTATCTTATTATGTTATGTGGTATTCTTATGATGTATGATGTTTATTTATAAAGTTTATAATGCTATGATTATATGTAATATGTATGTGTGGGTTTAAGTAATCCTAACCTTGTAGCCTTAGAGGTTGTTGTTAATTAGTAAGTGAAGGTGTATGTTAAATGAACTTTATAAAAAAAAAAATGGTTCGCTTAAGACATTAATTGCAACTTCCTTTAAGGTTACTTAGCGGGGCATTACAAGTTTCAAAGTCAAACAAATTGTAATTCAGACATAGGTGGACTGTATACAACATACCGTTTTATGTATGTTTCAAAATTCCATTTTACTTTTTTTAATGGATCAAGGACATCAATACCCAACACAAAAATATTTTAAATTTTTTTATTTTGATAATCTGCTATTTTTCCACATGTGCAAAATAGAGAGCTTGATTTTTGGTAAAAAACCTATGTTCAATAAAACTAAAAAAACACATACATAATAAAACCAAAACATATTAAAATTATATTCAATGGATGGCTCGTTCTGAGGACTACCATCTTTTAGTTGGGTCTATGAAGTCTCCTCCATTTTCATCCTCAACCCGAGCTTTGAAGGGCTGAAATATGCTAAAATTTGGTGGAAGAGGGGGAGAAGGGAAAAAAAGGGGGGTTCAAGCGAAACCCCCTTCGAACGAACTCCCCTTCGCTCGAAAGGTTGAAGGGGGATTTGTTTGAAGGGGGGTTCCCATGAACCCCCCTTTTTTTGAATTTTCCATTCGTTTCTATGAAGAAATGTGACATCATAGGGTTCAAGCGAACCCACCATACAAAAGGGGGTTCGCTCGAACTAGGGATTCGATCAAACCCCTCTTTTGGGTTCGTGTGAACCCCCTAGTTTGAGCGAACCCTTTAAAACATGAAATTTTGAATGTGTGAGAATTTTTACAAATTTCATTCCTCATCAAAATTGCAAACCACTATTATGGGTTTACCCTATGAATTTGTTTTTTTAGTTTTATTAAATATAGGTTTTTCACTGAAAATCAAGTTCTTTGTTTTGCACATGTGGAAAAATAGCATATTATCAAAACCAAAATTTGAAAAATATGAGTGCACTAGATATTGAAGTCCTTGATCCAAGAAAAAAATTTGAATTTCGATACATACAATAAAAGTTCTGTTGTATACAATCTGCCTATGTCTGAATTATATTTGGTTTGACTTCAAAACTTGATTAAGGAAAAATAATTCAATAAAACACTATGAAACCAATTGGAAGCACTAAATATCATAGTGACAAATCTAAATTCAAGAAAAAAAAAATAATTTATCCTTCATGGATTTTTTTTTATGTTGTATACAGTGAGCATCACTCCTTAAAAAGACTAGTTTTCAAAGGATATGGAAGAAGAAGTAGAATCTGATTCCAAAAATTTTGAAAAAAATATATTTAGAATCTATAGAAAAAATGTCACAAATCACTAGTTTGCAAATTTCTCATGATTTAGTTGCTATAGGTGCTCGAAAGTGAAGATTTTGTTAGAAAAAAATATTTCAGTGTCCAATTTGGCCAAAAATTGCAAACCAATAGTATTATGGGATCACCTTATGTTCTCTTATTGGCATATCTTTCTATTATATAATATTTATATTTTGATATTTAGTATATCATTAATTAAACTGCACTGACGATCCTGTCCTCTATTAACCACATATGCAGCTCTTTAATGAAGGCCAGACTTCAAACACTACATTCAATAAGTCCATCAACATTCAAAAAAATATTGAATTTCATGTTTTTGGTTGTAATTGACATTAGATATGAATTACAATCATCAAAAACCTAGACTTGACAAGCCTACTCTAGCTAGAATTGAAATACTAACCTAACAATCAGATTAAATTACATGCCTACGACGTGATACTGATGTGTTCTTACACTTGCACTCAGATTCTAGAAAAAGTTGAAGTGTCATAACTAGCAAGGCCAGAAGTGGAGTTCATTATATCTTAGCAGAGATTGAAAGGTTCCCAAATAGAAATATCCTAAGTTCAATTGTGTGACCGAGCATCAAAAATGGGGTGCACCACTTATGATGAATGTAACACTTTAAGAAAGAAGAAAAGTCCATGGGCACCTGAGGAGCACCTTTTACTCATTAAATGCATACAAGTTCACGGTGAAGGACAATGGTGGATATTGCCCCATAAAGAAGGTTCAAGTAATTTTTTTTAGGAATGAACAATCTTATCTCTTATTTCAGTATTGATTTTTTAGCTCCAGTATTGGATTGTTCTACGTAGGCTGATGAATCTTTTTCCCATTTCAGATTTGCAAGGTTGTGCGAAAGTCTATAGATTGTGTTGGGTGAACTATCTACGTCCAAAGGTAAAACAGGGGAAAATATATTTGGATGAGGAAGATCTCATTATTAGATTGCATAAGCTCCTTGGAAATAGTTATAAATCTATAGAACTATTTGTATATTGTTTTTATTGTACTTGTTGAAGATATGCATGATCAACGACTTCATGCAATCGTTGTTTTTTTAATAGTTTTCTTGTATTTCTATTAATGCATAATAAAATGCAGTTGTATGTGTAGTATTTTTAGGCATATGTTTAATTCTATTTTTAGATTTTTTTTAGCATGATGAATGCATAATTGATGCTTTGGTTTCCCGTGTGTTGTTTTCTTATAAAAACAACACAGTCAAATCAATTTCACTATGCTGAATAATAATATTTTTTATTTTCTGATCATTGAGTTATTGGTAGCATATTATATTCAGTTCTATCTAATTTTTTTTTGTATTCTTAGCATAGCACTAGAACTGTTTAAAATGTTCATCTTTTAATTGGTATTAGAGTAGGTTGCAACTATAGGATAAGAGTTCTCTTCAAGTAATATCAAAATGGTAAAAACTAGCAATGTTTCATTTCATATTTTGTTATTTACTAGAGATAATAATGAATATTGAAGTATCAAAATGAAGACCTTCCTATTATCCTAATATATCTCAGAACTGGTAGAAGTAAGATATAATGAACTTGTAGATCCAAATTTCTTGAAATATTTAACAGAAAATCAACGAAATCAGTTGAAAGAAGATAGAAAGAATGACAATGAAACTTTATTCACCATCCAATCTGCATTGTACATTTCATTTTTTTCCCCCGTATTATTGGTATAACAAAGTTAAAGGATGTATGGGAGGCTCTCCAAATTGCATACCAAGGATCTAAAAAAGTAAGATTGGTAAGATTTCAAACCATTCATAGAGATTTTGAAAATTTAAAGATGAAAGGAGTTGAATCTACTCAAGACATTTTGAACCATCTTAGAACGCAAGGAGAAAGTGTAATAGATAAATAAAACTGTAGAATAACTTTTGAGACCTCTTCCTCCAAAATTTGATCTAGTGGTGATAGTCATTAAAGAAAGTAAAGATGTAACCACTTTGAAAGTTGTAGAGTTGATAGGTTATTTTCAATCTCATGAGGAGCATATGCAATGTCCTGCAAAGATCCTAGTAAAAGCTTTCCAAGCTGCTATAAAAATTGAAGAAAAATCTACAACCCATCCCTCTCATTCAAATAAATCTCAAGGGGATTTTCTTACAAAAAGAGGACCTGGTAGAGAAACAATATTTTTTTGTGGATCATAGAATAATATAGTGTAGATATTGTGAAAGCTATGAACACTATGAAACTGAATTCAAAAAGAAAAAATCAGATTTAAATAAGTCAAAAGCCAATTATATTGAAACATCTTTTGAAGATGCAAAATACTCCACATTCTTCACATGAAATTTGACAAAGAAACCTAAAAAAATATTTGAGATTTTGGATAGTGGTTGTTTAAATCATATTATAGGTAAATCTAATATATTTATCAAATTAGATGAATCTGTAAGAAGTTGAGTAAAATTTGGTGATGATAAAGAGGTTGATGTAATAGGAAAAGGTACACTTATAGTGAAAACTAAGCAAGGAGAAACTACTTTTTTATTTATGACACTTTACATGTGCCAGAATTACAACATGGTCTTTTAAGTATTGGGTAGTTTGTAAAAAAAAATATAAGGTTGTATTTGAAGATAACTTGTACAATTTATATTTGATAAATCAACTAATGATAATCTTGTAGCAAAGTCTTGTCTGATAGAAAATAAATTATTTCCTCTCACATTGTTTTCTGCTAAAATACACGCCCTCAAAGAAAGTATAGATGATTCAAAATTTATGGTCATCTCAATTTCAAGGATTAATTTTATTTGATAAGAAGAATATGGTTAGAGGACTTCCAAAAATTTAGAAAAAATAAGAAGTTTGTTTGGGGTGTGAACTTGGCAAGAAACATCGAGATAGTTATCAAGTGAAAAAATCATGGAGGGAAAAATATCCTCTAAATCTTGTGCATGTTGACATCTGTGGTGATATGCAAGAGAAATATTTGGGTAAGAATCTTTAGTTTTGACTTTTATTGATGATATCTCTTGTCACACATGAGTTTATTTTCTTGAGCAGAAATATGAGGCTTTTGGATGCTTAATTTTTTTTAAAGCTATGGGAAAGAAAACATAGTTGATATTATATCAAAATACTCAAAACTAATAAAGGGGAAGAATTCACTTCCAAACAATTTTCTTATTTTTGTAACACTAATGACATCAAGAGATAACTTACTACAACTTATTCCCTATACAAAAATGGTATTACA
Organism: Sequoiadendron giganteum; assembly: GCA_007115665.2. Taxonomy (NCBI): domain Eukaryota; kingdom Viridiplantae; phylum Streptophyta; class Pinopsida; order Cupressales; family Cupressaceae; genus Sequoiadendron; species Sequoiadendron giganteum. The sequence continues at coordinate 623,359,249 of CM021101.1, read as the reverse complement.
AAAAGAAAGAACCATAACATTATGAAAATGACACAAAGTATGTTATAGTAAAAAAATCTTTCCGATTTCTATTGGGGAGTAGTAGTATAAACAAAAGTATACATTCTGAATCGAAGCCCCACAAAATTATTATAGAACATCACTTCAAAAAATCTTGGAGTGGTAAGAAGGCTTTCGTGGCTCATTTTCATGTATTTGGTTGCCCAACATATGTTCATATTCTAGTTCAAAAGCAAAAGAAGTTTGATGAAAATTCATAAATTTGTATCATTGTGGGCTATTGTGATGAAACTAAAGGGCACAAATTCTATAATCTTGATACAAGCCAATGGATTGTTAGTCAAGTTGCAGTTTTTGATGAAGGGGGAGTATGGAAATTAAAAAATGGTTTTCAACAAACCACACCACTAATCATGAGAATTGAAGATAATAGTTTTTATCCTCTCCCATAAGCTCAAGTGGAAGTTCAATCTCCAATACTAACAAAATTTTGAGTCTCCAAGATCAAGTTTACCAAGTTCTTTTGATAACACAAATTCAGGTGATAGTCCAAGTCCAACATCAAGTCCGAGCTCTTCAAAAAAGTTATGAATATTAAATAAAATTTATTAGAGGAGTTCTAATATGAATTTGGTTGTCAAATTTTCTTTGCTTAGTACAATTCAAGTTGAACCTTCTATTTATGAAGAAGCAATGAAAGATCAAGAATGGATTGATGGTATGAATGAAGAGATGTGTGTAATTGATAAAAATAACACACGAGAATAAGTGAAACTTTCTAAAGGTAAATAGGTGGTTGGTGTCAAATAGATTTATTAAGGTAAAATATTATTTTGATGGTTCTATGAAAAGACACAAGGAAAGATTAGTTTCCAATGGATTTTTACAAAAACTAGAGTAGATTATTCATATACTTTCACTCTAGTTGCAAGATTTGATACAATCAAGATTATATTGGCTATTGTTGCACAATAAAAGTGGCCAATATATCATATGGACATAAAATTAACCTTCTTGAATGGTTATATTGATGAGGAAGTCTATGTTGAGAAACTTATGGGATATGAAATTTTAGGAAAAGAACAATTGGTTTAGAAGTTAATGAAAGCTATCTATGGGTTGAAACAAGTTCCTCATGCTTGGTATGCAAGGATTGATACTTATTTCTTGAAGAAAGGATTCAATTGAAGTCGCTTAGAGCCAAAATTTTATATTCAATAGCTTGAGAATGATATTCTCATTGTTTTCTTTTATGTTGATGATATTATTTATATAGGTAATATGACACCTCTCATGGATAAATTTTAAGAAGAAATAAAACAAGAATTTGAAATGCTAGATCTAGGACTCATGAATTATTTTCTTGGTGTTGAGGTACAACAACCTGAAGGTATATTTACTTCTGAAACCAACATACAATTTATTTATTGAAGAGGCTTAAAATTATGGCATGCATTGGAGCTATGAACCTTATAGCCATTGGTGAGAAACTAACAAAGGAAAATACAAATTATAAGGTAGATGATACTTTGGATGGAAGTTTAGTTGGGAGACTTATGTACCTCACTACAACTAGACCAACTATTATGTATGATGTGAGTCTCATCTCTTAGTTCATGTAGGATCCACACAAGTCTCATTGTTGTTCTACAAAAATAATCTTAAGGTATGTGAGAGGTATGAATATTTTTGGTGCTCATTATTATTCCACTGATAAATTTGAGCTAGTTAGTTACACAAATTTAAAATGGGTTAGTTTATTAAATGATATAAAATATACATATGAAACCTAAAAGGAAAGGCAATCTGCCCTCGATCTGGTTCCTTTATTACTTTAGAACTTGATTAAATTTAATATGGATTTATTGATTTAATTTGATTATGAAATATAGTTTGAAAACATAATTTTTCCACACATACGAAACTAAAATTTTTGAAATACAAGGAAAATATGAGAATGGGATACAAAGAGGAACATTTACTATAAATTTGAGCCTGAAGTAGTTGGTCATGGGTGTAGGGTACCCTAGAATAGGTTGCTAAATTTTTGAATTTGAAAATTCTGAGTTGTGAGTTACTATTTGCCTTTTTCTTCCTTGGGACTATCTTCTGCTAAAACTTTTGAATTTTACCTACACACATGAAAAAAGGGGGAAATATTGTGTTGTATAGGGTCTTGCCTATGCGAAACCCTATTTTGTTATTTCTTCCTCCACATACAACGATTGATGATGATCAAGAGGACATACCCTAGGTAAAGTAGTTGTCATAATGACAATAATTGATTGAAATGATAAATGGAAAATGAAAATATTTCCTTGGTGTGAAATCATTGATGAAGTGATGCCGCACACAAGTTGCCACAAATGTTGATTGATGGATGCCTTGATTTATTGATAGACTCGCAAAAGGTTATTTCCAAAAACATAATAGCTTTCTATAGATAGCATGCAGAGGATAACTCAATAATTCTCCATAATTGCATCATACTCACTTCTCATTCATAATTTCCTCTTTAATGTTTAAAATGAGATTATGAGAGAGAGAACATGTTTATATAAGCATTTTAATTAATATTTTTGGGTAGAGGCCAACTTGGGATCATTTTTAAGTCACAAAAGGATACCAATCAATATTTTAAATATTTAAATTTCTTTTTGGTCTAGGGTTCCCAACATCCTTGATGGTGCTTTTTGGAAAAATTTATAGGGATGATAAGGATTTAAATATATTTTACTGATCTAGCCTTGAAAGGAGTAAATTATTACTATAATTAATATTGTAGGAAAAATAGGGTGTCAAGATAGTGTGAAACTATCAAGCGTAGTAAATTATGATGCTACATTTAGCCCTCACTTTAGTGAAAGTATGATATTATGTTCATACTCACACTAAAGGAAATAAAAATGACAAAGAGAAAATATGATATGAATTTTATGGGTGTGAATGCCCTCAACTTTGAATCACATCCATCCACAATGTTAAGACACAAAGTGTTTTCAACAAATCCATAAAGAAAACAAAATGCATACAAGTAATGCACGAGGAAAACATATGGAATAAATGAAGAAAACGCATGAAATACAAAAATAAAAAATGTGGAATACACGAAGAAAACACATAAAAGAAACAAGAAAAAAATGATACCATACACAAAGAAAACACACCAAAGATACAAATCAAAGAAAATAATCAACAAAATACAAAAATGTAAAAATAAAACATAAACACAAGGTTAGTAAACTAAAAACGGTTTGATTTAGTAAGGTGAAGATACCTTTGTCTTAAATTTATCTCAAATACAAAATGTCATCCATGAAATGTGTTAGAAAAAATGGTACTCTGTAAGGATTGGAAAGTTGTATTATGCTAGATCACACATGGAACACATGTCTTCACTGGAAAGAAAATTGTGCTATGCTCAGTGGTCATGTAAAAAATTCTCAAGTTCATGAATAAAAAATCTTTGTTATGCAAAATAAATGGATTATTTTTTCAATCACACTTCAAGGAGCACACAAAGGCTTAATTTCATTAGGGATGAATCAATGCCCAGTGTCATAGGGGACAAATTGATAACCATGCCTCAGGGGTCATTACAAAAATCACCACCACCAAAGGGGTATATCAATAACTAAAATATATCAAGACATTAATAAAATGGATAGGGTGATATTCCCCCCTTAAAATATCAATATACTTGATATGTTGTTATTTTAAGGAAACAAGAGATGAAGAGGGATCCTTGCAAAGAATACACACCTCCAAAACTAGTTTCTACCATGAAAAGAGATATAGTTGCACTTAATATTATACTAGAATGAATTAAAATGAGCTAAAAATAAAGTTACAAATGCCACATAGTGAGGTGCAACACATATAAGAGAGATCATTATTATTTAGAGTGATTAGGTGCATCAACACATGGAAGAAAACCACAATCATTAAGTTGTATTTTATTATGCAAGGCCTAGTATTCATTGGTGGAATTACCATGCACTTGATGATATGCATGAAAAAATAGTTATTACTATTATAGTGTCGAAAAATGTCATATGTAACATTTTGACACTTGTTTGGGTCCACCTTGTAAAATTGAGCTTAATGATGCCTTGACTTAGTGTCGTAATGTGTTTAACACACTCACATTATGTCTTGGGACCTTGCAAACTAAATAAACCTAATCATACCTTATTTAGGGTTTTGTAAAGTGTTGTAACACACTTTCACACTTTTCTAAGGTTTTCATTAATAATTAGGCCTCTTTATGCTTTAAATGGCCTTATTTTACATTCACAAGCCTCATTTAATGCATCTTTTCAAGGATGATCCTGACATAAATCAACATCCAATAATAATTTAGGTTTTTTTAGGTTGTGTGGCCCAGATTTGGTGGTCTGGGACTCATACACCACTTTGGGAATATGATTCCCACCTAGGATTTTGGGTCTCGATCTCGATTTCACACCTTTCTAAGCATTTTTTAAAATTGTCCCATAGTTAATGCCTAATGGGACTCATATGCCACTTCTGCAATATGAGTCTCGTGTGGCCCAAAATTAAATTTAAATCAAATTCTTGGCGGGATTTTATCCTCCTAGATCTGATGTTGTCTTGTAGTGTAGTAAATTCAATAAATTTGGCATAAACAAGTATAAATATAAGGTTATTTCATTCATTTTAACCCCAAGCATTCAAGTATTCATCCTTATAGAAAATTTTCATTCACAAGAGAATTCAAGTATTTTCAAGAGCATTCAAGGGAAGATTATCAAGTGTTTTAGAGAATTATTCAAGTATCAAGCATCATATCTAAGTCATCATGCATCATGTTTATTTTTTAGCTAACAATTGTGATGTTAGGTTTTATGATTTAAGCTAGCATTCAATTCAAGAACTATCCTATTCAAGCAAGAGTCAAGATCTACATCCATTGGATCCACTTCATACATGTTTGTAGCACTTTATTTCTAGGGTTTGGTAAGTTTTAACATTGCATGTTATTCATTCAACATTCTTCATTCCTATTTCATTTCATTTCAAGGTTTCATTACCAAAACGGGGTTTGACCAAGGCAAACACCTTTATACTAACAAAACAACATTTCTCCCTCTCTTTTGTGTGTGATTTATAGGTCTAGGTTGAAGACACATTGAAGAGAAATATTGGAGAAGGTTTTCAAAGTGTTCAAAGTTGTCACCTTGCATTGGAAATCATTGGAAGGCATCTAGAGGTTGCAAATTAGGGTTTCAGATCTAGAAATCAATTGGAAAGGATAGAGAAAAAATTGAGGACCAAAACCAAAATTTGAATTTATAGAAAATCCTAACTAGACTAATATGCCAATTCTGGCGTATGATTCCTAGTATAGGTCAATTTCTAGATTCTTGTAGATCCAAAATCTACAGAACTAGAAACTAGTTCCTGCCTAGAAACCTTGATCTGGGACTAAATCGCCCAGTCTTGCATATGAGTCCCAATCAACCTGAAAATCAGTGTTTTCATCATTTCAGAGCTTCATCTGATCTTCTTCATGTTTCTAGGTGCACACCTTTCATTTCTCATCTTTATATTCTAGTTTACATGTTTTTCTAGGTCATTTAGTGAAAGATTGCATTGCATTAGTCTTTCAAAGCACTATATTGGTGGTGAATCCATATTTACTTTACAATAAGACCCTAGGACAACCCTATTGCAAGATCTCTTTCTCCTTTGCATACTTTAGATTGAGGATATAGAAGCAAAAAAATTCAAAATTTTAGCTATTAAAGTTATTTTGTATTGGAGGAGGGGTAATAAAGTAGGCTTTGAGAATCCTCAAAAAAAATTCTCTTCTCTAATAAGGTTTAGGAGATAAATTTTTCTCTTGTGAAGAAAAGTTTGCTCGCTTACCATATGATGTTTTAAATATAGTAGATGATGAAGGATTAGATGAAGATGAAGAAGAAAGGTTGGAAACCTAAAGCCCTTTTTCAAAGATATGACATGGAATTCACATGATCCTTAACTCTTTTTTCCTCAATTTCATTAAATCCATTTTTAGTTCAAGTATTTTATATCCAAGCCCATAACACCTTTCCAACTCAAATGGAGAAGTCTTATCTAAATTATTATCAGAATAATTGATTCTTATATAAGAATATAAGTAATTTTTAGGTGTTAAAGTGTTAATATTAGACATCACCAAATCAAGAGGGATGAAATTTGAATAGCCCCCATCACCATCATGGGATGATGTTTTTGTATTTTTTGATGTAGAAGAAGTTTGAGCAAATGAAACAAAAGACTTCTTAGGTTGAGATTGTGAGATTTTGTACTCTCCCATAAAGGAGGGTGTAAAATATAATGAACCCAAATCATCACCAAGGCATGCATTTGAAGATGAATTATTACTTTGATCAATAAAAATATTCAATTCTTTGGATTGATAGCAATATTTATACTCCCCTTTAGAAGTAGGTATAAAATCTACCAAACAGTACTCATCATCATCACTCATAGTATCATCAGAAGGTAATAACCTTTCAACTTTTGAAGATGGAATCAAAGTAATAAGAGAGTTGGAAGTGTTATTGAATATTATTAAAAGGTTAAAAGAGATATAAACAAAAGATAAAATGCAAATAATGATCAAATTAACTTTCCCTTTACCTTTTCACCTCATGGATTGAGTTGAAGTAGATGCACCCATGTCTACATGATTTTCTCCTTTTGATGTTGTAGATGGATGGAATGTGGTTTCTTATACCAGAAACATGATTTTAGGATTGAATATTTATGGAAGAAAATAGCAGCATAAGGATGTGATGAAGGTAGATTGTCCCAAAGTGAGAGTAAATGCCTCAATTTATAGATTTTTGATGGGTGAAATAAATGGACAAGATTCATTGACTAAATATAGGGTCAATATTGAATGATATGATGGAGTCGTATCCTTGTGAAAAGTGTCAAAAGAGGAATGGAGGTGTAAGATCAAGGAATTTTTACACATGTCTTAGTGCACATTGGAAAGAACATGAAAGAGACATGTATAAACATGTGTAAGAGATAGTGTGGCTTGGGAAAGTGAAATGTCTATGACACAGTGTAAAAGATAAAGTGACATATCTATGACATGTTTAATGGGTAGGGTGGCTTCACATGTGTGAGAAAGGGGTAGGATAGGTAGGTTAGGACACTTGTCACATGGTGACAAGTTTAGATCTTGATCCATGTAGATTAGTTCAAGAGCTCTAATTGAGTGGAGAAGGATTGATTGTGAGGTGGAATGAAATAATAAGAAAATGGTAATGGAGGTCAATTAGCCTAAATAAATTAATTAAGTAGAAATTTATTTATTTATTTAGTTGGAATGTTTTGTGGCCAAGGTTAGATTTAATTAAATAAAATGGTGAGATAAGGATAAATTAAATAAATAATTTATTTAACTAATAGATAGAATGGGTTAAATTCAAGTGTGGTCAAACATAGACATATTTAGATGTCTACATTTTACCCCTCTTTGATATAGCATCACAAATGTAAGGAGTGGTGTTGTATCAAATAATAATAAAATATAGTGGAAAGAAAGGGATGAGAACTAGTAGTATGATGCCTCCATGGCTGGTAATGATGAGGAAGGATGACAAGGAGGTATTAGTATACCCCCTCGAGAGGACAAGAGCGTTCAAAGAACATGGGTGTGCTCTCAAAATAGAGAGGAGGATTAGAGGATGGTGGATAGAAAAATGATGGAATTTAGATAGATGGAAAGAGGAAAAAAATGGATAAGAATCATGTAGTGGTATAAGAAACCTAGATTTGATATTTTACTTCATGTTATGTATCAAGGTATAAGGAAGTAGGGTGAAAATGTGCCAAGTATGTGATAAAAAAGGTCAAGTGAAAATATATATGCCTTATAACCCCTTGATATAGAAGATCATGATTCCCTTGTGGGAATAGAGTGAAAAGACCATGATAAATGAAAATAATGATAATGCACACAAGAAATAAGAAATAATGCATAACAAACCAAAAAAAATCTAAGATTACACCCTTAGTCAAGCTGAAAACCAGTTGATTGATTGATCGATTGGTTGATAATGACGAGGATAACAAAGTTAATGATAAGAAAAATGTGTACCCCAAGGATTGTTTTATTAATGATAAGAAAAACACTAGGATTCATTAGATTAATGGATTAATGTATTTCATCCTATTTGGATTAAAATTATGAATTTATTTAGGATGATGAGCTAGATTGAAATATTAGATTGCATGGATAAGGATTGATTGCATTTGGATGGATTGATTGGGATTTTTGGATTGGATTAGAATGATAGATAAAGGATAAATTGATTAAGGTAGGATGGGATTGGATTGGATTGGATTGGATAGGATTGGATGGAGGATAGGATGGTTATGATAGAGGAATGGATGGGATCTAATGAAAAGGGAGAACCAATGATTGGTAAAAGATAAAAAGATAGATAGATTGTTTGGATATGAGATAATGGGGATTAAGTGGATGAATGAAAGGTTAGGTGGATTTTAGATGAAGGATAGGAGGATGGAGCTCTAAGGACTATGTTGTAAAGGAACCAGATGTACCACACTAGAGGTAGTACAATTATGGATGGAATATGGTAAAATATGCATGAGATGGAAGGGTAGTGCATAATAAAAATGGATGAAAACCAGAGTAGGGTGTGCCTTGTCCAAAGCATGCATGGATATTATTCCCCTAAATGTCTACTAATATCAAGGTTGAAAAGAGAGGATGAAGTTGATATGATGGGGGGATGGAGATAGGATATGGGATATGAGATGATGGATATTGGAGTATGCCCGATAAGATGTGGTAGGAAGGATGACATGGAGGCTACTTATAAAGATCAAAGATGGTGAGGGTGGATGGATTTTTATAGGATGAGGGATATGACAATAATATGTGAAACATAAGCTAGGTAGGATATGTCTTGCTAATAAATATACTTAGCCTTGTCAAGATCAAAGGTGGAAAATTGGGATGGAATTAGATAATATGATGGATAGGGGATAAGGGATAGTGAAATACATGGATTGGATATTATATGGAATAATATTTCCCCCAAGAGTATAGAGGTAAGTGAATGTGAGATTATGTATGAAATTTTTTACCAATTTTTCATCACGGTATCTGCCCAAGGTGCCACAAGAAGTGGTTTTCACCATTGGATGAATGATTTCTCTTTAATTTTTTTAGTTTTTTTCTTTTTTCGTATATATGGAATAGAAAGAATGGATAAGGATGAGGATAAGCATGTGGATAAGTGGGTTAAGAATATAGTGGATTGATGATAGGGAGATGGAGGAAAGAATCATGACTCTAGTTCCATGGATGGTACCCCTTGAAGATGTACAAAAATTGACCATGGTAATTGGAGGTATGCTTATAGATGTTGGTAGAAGGATGGTAAGGGGGTAATAGTGGATTTATGCAAGGACTTTGATTGAAAGAGGATGACAAGGGATGGATTTTGGATAGTAGATGGAGGTTTGGAATACTTGTGGATGAGGGGATGAAAATGTTGGCAAGATCAACATTAGAACACACCTTGAGGGGTGGTGGAGTTGTGGAAGAGAAGTGGATATGGATTTTGGGACAAGGGTTTAAAATGGAGTTGGAAGATGGGAGATTTTTATATGAAGTACTAGATGACTGAGGAGTGGATGAATCTATTTAATTAGAAATTTTGGATGCAAATTTTGATTTTTCTTTGAGATTTTTTGGTTCTATGAGTAGTTTGGGAATAGACATGGTTTTATACTTTGATTTTTAATTCTTGGGCCTTTGTGTCCTTTTAGATTTAAATTTTTGTTTTTGGATAATTTTTTTCATTATTTGAGCATGTGTTTTTATGGGACAAGGTGATCCTTGGATTTATGTGGGTTTTTAGATTGATTATTTTATATTTGGCATCCATATTTCTTCCAAGAGAAATGTGATTGGTGAATGGAGAGGAATGATAAATATATTTTATGGATTATTTTATGTAGGTAGGATTTTTGAATGGCATCAAGGACATGTGCATTGGTTGATCTTGATTAGGGATTTGAGGTGATGGGTAAATAAGATAGTGGTATTTTGAAATAGGAGTGATGAATGGTGGAATTTAAGGAGCCAAGGTGGATGGAAGAAATGAAGGGATTGTTTTTGGGAAATAGGGAACCAAAATGGATGAAACAGATGGAGGATATGATTTTGGTTGATGGGGAGCCAAAATTTATGGAAGGGATGAAGGATTTTTCTTAGGAATATAAGGATCCAAGATGGATTTGGAGGATGGAGTATATGAATGATTATACTTAAGTGGAGGTATGTGAGATTTAGGAGGAGTACCAATGTCTTGAGATTGATAGCCAAGGCCATGAAAATGAGGTTTTTCTTGGATTTTTATGGGTTATAACATGTCTTGATCATGGAGGTCTAACCCTTTTCCTTGATATTTCATAGTTTGAATAATATTTTTTCCAATGGTATACTTGTTCTTTTGGAAGAAATATGCAAGTCCATTTGGAGCGAGATGTGATATCGAAGTAATTATAGGTTCTTGGAGTAAATTGAATTGGATAAAAGTTGTGGAACCCATTTTATAGGTGTGGATTTCATCGGTAGCTCAAATAGGGGTGATGAGATCTTGCGGAGGATTAGGATAATGGAATGGAGATTAAGCTATGCTTTAATCCTAACTTGGGGATGAATCATATGATAGAGTGGATCAGAGGGGATCATGATAGGGGAGAGGATTATGGGATGGGATGGAAGGGACATTTTCTTCTTGATTATGAGATGGAAGAGGATCATTGAATAGAATAAAAGGGATAGGACTATGAAATGGAGGAATGTTGTGATCTTGAGATGGATTGAGATACAACATGGAGAGAAAAGGACATTTTTATCTTGACTTAGTGATGTATTGGGATATGAAGTAGATAGTACACTTGTCTCTTGATTGGGATATGGAAATGGATCATAACATGGAATGGGAGGGGTATGTTGATCTTGAAATAGAGAGGGATCCATGTTAGCATGATTTGGACTAAGGTGTTGACATATTTCATTTGGTATGGATGGTGTGATGGAGGAGGAAGGTTGAATAGACTTATTTGTATTGAATAGATGGAGGGATAGGGGATTCATGAGGTTTAGTGGATTGGGGTTTATCTTGATATAGAGGGGATGAAAGTGGATGCATAATATGACAAGTTTTCACCGCTTTGTTTGGAGGATGGAATTGAGGCTTATGGATTAATAGTCCTTGAAAGAAGTCATGGGAGACATTGGATAAGGTGGATTTGTAGGATAGGGGTGATTTTGGATTGTGAGGATGTGGGAGATGAGAAAGTGGAATAAGAAGTGGAGGTTTCCATAGATTGGTAAATTGAGGACGAGGATGAGGATCTTGAAAATGATTCGGATATGGTGATTTGGGATGTGGATGGGGTTGGAGGAGGATTTTGGATAGAGGCTTGATTTCCTTTGTCAAAGAAAGGGGGAATAAGAAATAGTATATGTATTGGGATTGAATTAAGGTGGGGAGGATGAAATTTTAGCACCAATGGTAAGGAAGTATATAAGCATGGAATATTTGTCATTGTTGAAGTAGTTGGTGAGGATGAAACTTGTTGGTGGGAATAGGTCCTTTTGAGACAACAAAAATCTCATTATCATCCTAAGGATCATATTTGGGTTGGTCAACAAGACTAATCTCATCATCATCAATGAATGGTGGGGAGGTATATAAAGAAGACATGATAGATTGGTTTGGGATGGCTAAAAGGGGATTAAGATAGATTGGATGGGGGTTTTATTAAAGTCTAATTTTGGATTGAGTTAAACTTAAATTTGGGATAAAAGAGTGATTTTAGAGGTGGATTAGGATGTTGTCGATATAATATTGGAGGATGAGGGTTCATTAGATTTTGAGGATGATCTAGGTTTAGATAAAAATATAAAGTAGGATGATGGATTAGAAATGGATTAGGGATTAGAAGAATAGGACGTAAGGATGAAGATGTAGGATGAGGTTAGGGTGATTATAGTTGTGATAGGTTGGGATTAGGGATGATAAGGGATGATTTGAATGGGATTAGGGATGATTAGAGTGGTATTAGGGATGATTAAGATGGGATTAGGGATGATTAGCATGGGATTATGGATAATTAGGGATGATTAGGATTAGATTAGGGATGATTAAGATGGGATTATGGATGATTAGGATGAATTTATGGATGATTAAGATGGGATTATTAATGATTAGGATGAGATTATGGATGATTAAGTAAAATAGGTGGTATACCAAAGGGGTTTAGGATTTTTTTTCTAAGCTAAATGAACTATCTGAAATGATCTAGTTTTAGTGCCTATGCAAGTTGTTTCAATGCCTATGACTATTGTAGCACTTTTGTAAGGCTTGATTCAGTTCCAAATTTTTTTTTTCAATTCTTATTCTTGTTGTAGAACCTTTACAAGGCCTAATTAAATTCCTATGAATGGTTTGGCACCTTTAAAAGTGCTATAAAATGGTTTTGGTTAGGCTTCATGGGTATTGAGTTGGGGTTAGGGTTTAGGGTTGGAATTGAGTTGGTATTGATTTAGGATGAACGTATAAATTTTAGGGATGATTAAGGATGGTTTAGGGATTATTAAGGATGTTTGGGAATGTTTAGGTATAGTTTAGAGATGTTTAGGGATGGTATATTGTGAAACTAGATCTATTTAAGGTCATTATTCGATGAACCTAACCTTTCTTAGAAAGGATAATTAGCTTGTTAGGAACATTTAGGAATGTTTGAGGTGAACTAGTAGAGGTGCCAAAGCCCAATGCAAGGGTGTTGAAGTAGTAAATTTGTTAAACTATGGTTTGAATGTGTTTTGTAAAGGTACTAAAGCATAGTGTAAGGGTGTTGAAGCAACAAAGGCATTGAACTATGGTTTGAATGTACTTTAAAAATGCACTAAAGCACAATGTAAGGGCACTAAAGAAGAAAATATGTTGAGTTGGTTTTGATTTGTGTTTTTATAATTTTTTGGCTGATTTGGATGGGCTTATGATTGGATTGGAAGAATGGATGAAGGATTTGGAGGAAAAGGCAAGATGGTAGAATTTTGATTCAAGATTTTTCTTTCTTGACTAAAGAGGTGGAATTGAAAAATCTAAACAAAAAAAATTGATTGAGAGGGAGTTAGATTGAAAGGTAGCATTGGGTTTTCACAAAAATACACACCAAGCACATGCACAAGCCTATAGGGTAAATGCAAGAAGATGAGTCCACAAAACGTGGAAGTTTTTTCCTTAGACAAAAACCCAAAATTGGCTTCAAGAAAATAGGATCCCATTTAGGTTCGAGGTCCTGAGCCAAAAATGAGATCCTATTTTAAAACGACCCATTAAAAAATGGGTCGTTAAAAAACGGGATCCCATTTTTTTTTTTTTAAATGGGATCCCATTTTTTAATGGCCTATTTCATAAAAAACATTTTTTTATACTTTTAAGAAACAGGATCTCATTTTATAGAATGGGATCCCATTTCATTTAAGTATAAAAAAATTACATTTTTATGAAATGGGATCCCATTTCATTTAAGTATAAAAAAATTACATTTTTATGAAATGGGATCCCATTTCATTTACAGGATCCCATTTTAATGAAATGGGATCCCGTTTTTGAAACAAGATCCCATTTTTAAAAAATATATTTTTTGTCAAATTTTTGTTTTGTTTTTCAGTTCAAGAAAAGGCTTGGGGACTCGAACCTAAGCTTTGGACCTAGTTTGACCTGCAAGTTGAAGGCCCTAATAATATCACTAGAAAATAGTGACTTTGGACATATGTCTGAAGACTTTTTTTGTAGATTTTTTTAACAAAACTAAAACCCATTATAGATGAGACAATGCAGATTCCAAATGTATAATTTTTTTTACAATTGGATCATTTTTTCTATTTTTCAATTAATTTATGATGAAACTAGTCCATAAACTTGAAATGTCAAGGTTTTTTACTATTTTAATAACTTTTTATTAAAATAATTTTTGTCAAACGAATTGCACGAAAATGTACTTCACACAATTATTTTCAATTTTTTTTTTTAAATCAAAAAATGATTAAGTTTAGGTCATCTTATGTGTGATGTACATGATGATTTTTCATAACAACAAATATGGCTAATACAAATTTAACAAAAAAAAATCAATAAAAAAATACAAAAAAATATCGAAAACGTGCTTCATTGAGTTACAAATGTTTTCCCAAAAGGATTTTTAAAAATACGATTATCTAGGTCAAAATATGGATGATGAACACGTGCATGGTATGGTAAAAAATGTGACTTTTAAACAATGGTTTTTAGAAACACCTATTGAAAATCAATTTGTAGATTTTTGGTATTGAAATAAATTACATATTTGGAAACTAGACTCTGAGGTCTACATTTTATGATTAGTGACTTTATTCAAGATTTCATCTCTAAGTGCTTCAAATTTTAAGGTCAAATGTGTCAAATTCTGAAAATCAGGGAAAACATACCCAAAAAGTGGACAACTTCTTGCATACACCCTATAATTATTCAAGTGGGAATGTAAACTTAATGTGGGCCCACCCGCCGAAGCATAATACCTTCAAATAAATGGGTAACTAGGGTATGCAAAGGTCATGTACTACCTTTACACCTCTTTCCTTAGAAGGAAAAGGTCCTACCAATGGATATATGTCACCTCAACAAGAGAAAGCACATGGTGAGTAACTTTGGGCATGATAATGTTCCCTACACCATAATAAGCTATGACCACATGGTCTTAATATAAGATTAACAAGGTTACTAAGGAGTCCTACAAATAATGAAAGAGAATAATGTGAAACAACCGAGAGGAGACAGTAACCCAATCTCCACCTTCACTTCTCCAAGGTATAAAGTTCTTGGGGGCTTAGCCAAGAATGATAAGATGTCACTTCTAAGAGAGGTATCTTTTAATTCACCTCTTGCTATTTATACTCCATTGAAAGATGAGAGTTGAGTTCATACATTAGTGTGATTAAATCCCCAAGTGGGACTCCTAAAATGAATGATCCAAGTATCTTTTATCACGCAAGATCACATGAAGCGCAAGAGGAGAGAATGCACACATTGTGTTCCTTGTGTTGCAATGATGCAAAAATAAAAAAAGAGACCAAGTTAAATTTTTGATCTCCAAGATCACCCATGGGTACGTGGAGAGATCATATAGTCAAGAGGAAATCACAAGCATAGAAAGCAAAGATTAACACCCACTACTTTAATTTGCAACAACTAAATTAGTAATGAAAACAAACTTCTTTGATAAGCATTACTACACCAAAAAATTAGTACTTTTTGCTTTTTTAGGTCTTGGAAATGTGTGGAACAATTGCATAAATAGTTAGTAACCAAAAAAATTAGACGGGAAACAAAAATAAAAATAGAAAAATAGAAAAATAAATAAAGACACTAAAATGTAGAGCATAGGCATTGAATTACCAAAGGTTTTGAAACACAAAGCAGAGGTGCCAAAAGCTGAAATATACCTGCCAAAATAGGGGCACTGACCCCAATTCATTTTATAAATTTTCTCTTTTCCCAACAAAAATAGTAGGTAGTTTAGCTTATGTGATAAACCAAGGGAAATAACCCTCTTTGGAGGTTCTTTTCTATTATAGGTGATCCACAACCTGGAAAAGTTCCCATGTTTTACTAGTAGGCCGTGTTTTGTGACTTAGCAAGGGTGTGCTTCTAAGGGACAATAATGGTAGTAATAAATACTTATTAGGAATGTGATATGATATTTAGTATCTCTCTAAACTCACTACTATGTTTTACTCTAGCCATATTGAGGGTTATCTTCCATCGGTTAAGCAACATTTGTGGTGTAAAAAATTGTCACCCTTGATAGTTTCACACTAGGTTTTTCTCCCCCTATGTTCTTGGACCTATTATGTCTTAATTTAACATTTTTATAAACATTATTGGAAAATAAAAAGTGGGAAATCAAACTAGGCATTTAATATTATTCCCTTGACACTTTTGGTCTCAAAAAAGTTGGAATTTGGTCTAGGGCATCCTTGCACCCTAAAAAAAATATTTTGGCCCCAAATTTAAGTATCTCGGTGTTGGTAATTTATTAATTTTATTTCCAAATGTTGACTATTGATATTTTATTTTTAGAAAATTATAATAATTACAAATAAATATATATTTTTTTCACAAATCCAAAATATGAGAAATATATTGATAATCCAATTGAGCAAATCAAGTGTCCTAAAAGTATTCAAGAGTGGAATTGCCAAGATTATTCTAGCATTCCATTATTCAAGCATCATGTCATATTTTATGTAATTTTTCAATATTCTTTGCATGCATATTGTGTATCTATACTAACAATTATAGGTCATCAAATAAAATAAAATCAAGAGACAATTAATCCTTGAAGGTGATGAGTGTGACTTGACTCCATCAATCAGATCAGATTTAAAGTGGTGAGTTATAGAATATTAATTAATTACTTATTCATTAGTTAGCCCTATCCATCCAAGGATACACTCTCTTTATATCATAATTTTCCATTGTGGATGTAGAAATACTAACAAAAGGTTTGACTAAGGCAAGCCCCTATATGGAATAACCCTTCCTCTCCTCTCATGTTTGTAGGTTGTAGATATAAAGTGAGATGAAGGAATATCAAGGGATACTTTTTCATTCATGCACTCTAATCCTAGAAGTTGAAAATTCACAAAATCTACATTTTCTAATCAATAGATAAAGTTTTGACAACACCTGAAGGAAAGAAGCTACAAATTGGTATCCTAAAGTTCATATCTGAGAAAGGAAGAAGATATTCTAGGGAATCCTTGAACCCTATATCAGAAAGATCCATCTCAAATTTACAAGATAGGTGCAAGTGTGTCTGCCTTCGCTATTTTTGGAACTAAAATTTATATTCAGTTTGTCAAAAATCATAATAGATCACTGCATTTGCATAGTTTTCATAGAACTAGATAATTGCATTTAGAAATTATTCACTTAAATTCACATCCACCACACACATATCCCACATCCTAAACAATTTGATTAAAGCTCTAGTTCATCATTTTGGCTCTCCCTGATAGGTAACTTGTAGCCAAGTAGCTCTTGAGGTCATCTTTAATCCAAATAATCGATTAGGGAAGAGGCTCTTCATCCTTTTCCCTACCAGATGTTTTGGTGAACCTTCTTGTTTCAAACTCTTTAGCACCTCTGAAATTTCAAGCTATCATTTCCAAATTTAAAATATATCTTAGAGTGCTTACAATTATCATTTAGGCTTGCATATTCATCACAAAAATCATTTTATAAAGATAAATATTTGCATTTCATTTTGCATCTAGGGTTGAAACTCACTCATTGCAACATAGGATTACTTCATGCTTTCCTTGATAACTTGCATTAGGCCTAAAGTCAAATCTTAAAGTGTTCAAAACATTCATTTAGGCATTTTCATATAATGAAAAAGTAAAAAAAGGTGCTTTGTTATTGTTGTAAGATCATACAAGATTTCAATTTTCAAGTTTGTCAACATGAGATCAGTCAAATGCTTTAAATTCTGAAAATTGCATTTCCAAATTATATTCATGATTAATTATTTTGAAAACTACTTACATAATTGTGTTTCATATTTCAACAATCACAAATCTATTAAATTTTGGAAACCTATCTACTACCAGAACTGTACAGTTATAGAATAGGGTACTTAAACACTATAGAATACATATAAATTATGAAATTTTTAAAAAATCTTGCTAGTCTAGGATGCATTGTGCCCTTAACTAGGTCATTTTTTCCTATATTTTATATGGAAAAAACCTTTCAGAGTATCCTATCTAGATCTATTTTTCATTTTTTGTTCACTGTACTATAAGGGTCTGTATCTTAGTGCATACACTTGTTAAGCATAAATTTATCACAATGTCTAAATTCTTTGGAAAAATATTGTCCTCTTTGAAATCCTTGGTTTATGTTTCATGTTGTTCTTTTGGTAATGAATCTACTTTAAATGGTGAGACTCATGTTCCTTCATCTCCCAATGCATATCTTCTTCAAGAGGATATCTTGAGGCATGATAAAGCCATCATAGATGAATTATTAAATAATTAAATACTTAGCACTGAAGCAAACATTTTCCTTTATCCTTCACTAGTATGGCCTACTCATCCTTATCAACAATCGGTATCACCTACCATACCTCCACTTGACATATTGTCTTCTTCATATAAGGAAAGTATTACAATTTATACGTCGACCATTATAAATTATAACTCCTCCAAATATCACTCATGATGAGCCCATGAATGATCCACCATCTTATGAAAGAAAATCGAGTGATGCAACCATTAGCTTAGAAAAGTGTTACAATCAAGGATTTAAGATTCTTGCTAAACAAGGTTGTGACATAAATAATGAACATGAAATCCACACCCTCTTGAAATAAATACCATCTAACAGTACAACAAAATAGGCAATTAGCACCAAATTTTGTGCCAGATTTTGGTGTATTTTGAGAGCATGAATTGAACAATTTGGTTGGCACTCAACCTGACACAAACAGGCATGGTCAGTTCGGCACCGAACTTTGTGCCGAATGTTGCACCGGATTGAGCGATAGATTAAATGTTGTATTTAGCGCTGGAAAATCATAGTGCCTCTATTAGCACCTAATATAGTGTTGAGAAGTAATGTCGAAAATTGCACCAAAATGGGCACCCAATTTGGATTTTGGTTTGGCTTCCATGTCTACTCCCATTTTTTCTTCTAGTTTTTCTTCCAATTTGACGTCCAGTTTTGGCTCCAGGTTTGCTTCCAATTTTGCCTCCAAGTTTTCTTCTTGTTTTGCTTCCTGTTTTGCTTCCTATTTTGCTTCTAGTTTCACCTCCGGTTTTACTTCCAGTTTTTCTTCTGGTTTTTCTTCTAAGTTTTCTTCTGGTTTTGCTTCCAGTTATGCTTCTAGTTTTGCTTCTAGGTTTGCTTCTGGTTTTTCTTCCGATTTTGCTTTCAGGTTTGCTTACGGTTTTGCTTCCAGTTTTTCTTCCAATTTTTCTTTCTATTTTGCTTCCAGTTTTATGTGGAGGAAATGGATGTGGTGCATACTTTAGGAGGGGCAAGAAGGTCAATGTATGATCCTGATGAAATTGAGGAAGAATAACAAGAGAGGGATAGGAAAAATAAAATCAATACACAGTTTCAAGGATTTGTCAAGTGAGTAAGAGAGCTATGGGAGCAACCTCATCTAAAATATTTTGAACTAGAGTTTGATATACCATTTAGAGAGCTTGGTTTTCATGGAGTTCCTTTCAAAGCCTCTACTTTTATTGTTCCTATGATAAAATATTTGGTAGAGCTGGTGGAACTACTTTCTTAGTAATCACTATTAGTAAGATTGAGATTGTTAACCTTCAAAGAGTAGGACTTGGGCAAGGAATTTTATATAATTGCTATTATTTTCAAATACTTCACATGGGATGTACTCCGCATTGACTCCATTCCTCAATCTTCACTTGATGGAATCAATGAATGGATGAACTCCATGGATATAAAGTATTATGAAAGCATAATGAACTTGAACTGACGACCAATTTTGAAGACTATTACTGATGATCTAGATAAATTTATTGAAGATGGTGGTTGGGAATTTTTTAATATGAAAGCTAGTGATTCTGATTCTGATAATTCAAAAGAGTCTGGTCAAGGATATGAAATCTGAACCCTCTGATGTAGAAGAGGAATCAAAATCAGATTTCATTTAGCCACCATCAAGAGTGTTACAAGCCAACAAGATGGAGGGAATTCTTATATAAGGATAATTTTCAATGTTGCAAGTACCGACTTTAATGCCAACTACAATGGCAACATTGAAATTCCCTAGTAGTATTTATGTTAAGGAAATTTCCTTTAGATGCAAGGATTCAAAGCACATCAACCATTCGATGAAAATGATTAAATCCTAGAGATGATCTGTAGCAATGAAAGAGGCTGAAATGGTAGAAAGAGCTACACTAGTGACTCAAGAGAAACTTCAGCTTTCAAAAAAAATCCAATTAGGCTGGGAGACGTGGGAATCAGGCCAACATTTGGTGGAAGAGGATGAAAGATGACTGGAACTCTGGAGGCCCATCGTACTGGATTTCGATATTCAACCATGAGAGTGGAAGAGAGAGCTGATATCGTGTATCAAAACATTAAGCATGCATTCTTCCAGCCAGTAGAGAAGGAGATGATTACTTTGCTTCATTTTCATTTGCATAACCATATCATGGAGTGGGAACCAAGAAGACCAAGGATGTCCAGTTTTATGTGGAGGTAATGGATGTAGTCAAAAATTTAGGAGGGGAGATCCTAATGTCTTCCAAGAGGCATAAAGTCAGATGAATTAAGCTCACCTACATGTCTACCAAATTTTACTTCCAATTTTTATGACTGTTTTTCTTGACTATCAAAGTTTATTTACAAATTTGAAATTTATTTCTAGTCATTTTGATGAGGATATATTCAGCCAATGTGTAAGCAACTTTTGTTTGTAACACAATCATATGTGCATTGGGAGAATTCTAATTATCTATGGTCTACAACTATATCGTCTCACTTATTGGATCTTCTATTTCAATATTTTTTATGGCCTTCTCTGTTTGAGGTAGCACCTGACAATCCTACCTCCTTTCCTTAGATAAGAAGTGGATTTGAATTTTGAAATACTACACTTTAAAACTAGAATGGTTTAAGGAGAGATATTCTAGCTTTGTTGTTGAAACCCCCAATCTTCAACAAGGACTTAGATGCACAGACTGAAATGCAAGCTTTCAAACTTAGATTTCAATGTGCATAATTTGATTGATTATAGTTTTCACGGGCGTTTTTCTTTACATGACTATTCTAGATTGTCAATATTTGTAATAGTGACTGCATATTTATCAAGTTTGGCTACCCTTATTCAGAATGCCTTGGCCTTTGGACTCAATAAAAAGTTGTGCATTGTTATTCCATATTTGTAACATGTAGAACACTTAAGTGGCACAACATATAGAAATTCAGTACTGTCATCCAAGGAAAACTTAAAAATGGTGTATCAAGAACAACAAGAAATGCTTTTATTAGGGTTAATGCTTTCTTCCCCCATGCTTCTGATATTTTACCTAAAACATGTTTTTTTTTTTATTTCAATGCATCTCAAAATTCAATGTATTGATTAACATTTGTTACGCATTTCAGTTGTTTATGCAAATGATGCATATATGTTAACTCAATCAGTGTTGTTACTTCAGTAGTTTGACTTCTATGACAACTAGCCATTAGGCCATTGTGTGTGGGAGAACATTTGTTCTTTTAGTTATCTTTTTTGGATAAATCTACTAGGTGTTGAGGATATTCCATTTATCTTTTGAATGTTAAGAAGTCAGAGTTTCAAGGATTTGTCAAGCGGGTAAGAGAGCTATTGGGCAACCTCATTAAAATATTTTGAACTAGAGTTTGATATGCCATTTAGAGAGCTTGGTTTTCATGGATTTCCTTTCAAATCCTCTATGTTTATTGTTCTTATGGTAAACTGTTTGGTGGAGTTGGTGGAATTACCTTTCTTAGTAATTGCTATTAGTGAGATTGAGAATTGTTAACCTTGAGAGAGTAGGACTTGGGAAAAAGGCATTTGATATGGCTATTTTTTTCAAAGAATTCAAGCGGGATGCACTTCATATGTATGCCATTCCTCAATCTTCGCTTGATGGAATCAAGGAATGGATAAACTCTATGGGTATAAATTATTATGAAAGCAGAATGAGCTTGAACTGGTGGCCAATTTTGAAGACTATTACTGATGATCTAGATAAATTGATTGAAGATGGTGGTTGGGAATTTTTGAATATGGAAGCTAGTGATTCTAATTTTGATAATTCAGAAGAGTCATATCAAGGATACAAACCCTTTGATGCAAAAGAGGAATCAAAATCAGATGAGGAAGGTTCAAAAGATGAATCACTTGTGGAGTCAGAGGAGGAGAAGAAGAAGATTCTTAAGAGGAGGATGGTAAAACATGGGATGAATTAGAAGCCCAAGCCAAAAATGCAGATAAGGAAAAAGGAGATGAGTCTGATAGTGAAGATCAAGAAAGGCAACAATGAAAGGTAAAAGCTACAGGGAAGTCTCGGACACTTGATATTAGAGATTCAAGAGGAATTCCTATCAAGAGGCATAAATTTAGATGAATTGAGTTCATTTACATCCTTCTACTATTTATTCATGAACATAAACATTCATCTTATAATCATAAGATTTGAGCTCTATTTACTCATCCTAGGGATCAATAAACAACTCAACAAAAGAGATGCAAATTGACATATTAACACAACAATATCCAACTTAGTTATTGAAACTCAACTAGTGATACCTCATTCTCCATCCAGATTACAAAATCATTCCACTTTTTGTTTTGTAACATATTATTTTCAAATTGCTTTGGATGGCGGCCATATTTTGCCTCCTGTCAAAACATTGTACATGGACTAGTTAAACTAATTAATATGCAATAATTTAATTTTTCCAAGGAAATGAGAAAATATATCATTTAACATATTAAATATACTTACAAATGTATAGATCAAGGTTTGTAAACCTTTCTGGCCACTGCGATGCGTGGAACGAAGTTTCTCAAGCCTAGCTTTGGAGGCCTTGTCCTGAAACATATACTAATTCAATTTAACTATGCACAAATAAAATTTAAATATCATTTAATAAATTTGATATAATCTTATGAGAAAATTCAAATACCTTCATACTCTCCTCATCAGACTTCGTCTATGCATTAGACTTCTCATATTCTTTTACAAGCTCTTTCCATACTTTCACACTTACATTAATTGGCCTTCTTTTCTGCCTTAGCTCAGGAGGGATATTTTTTATCTTCTTTGTTTGATTGCACCGAAATCTCTTGCAGTTTTGAGACATTTGTAGCTTTATATTCTTTATAGACCAACCTATGCCAAATTCAGTCTCCATGTGATGAATAACTACTTTTTTCAGTTGTGTGGGTATCTATGAGAATGCAAAATGTAGATGGTCTTTGAACCGTTGAAGGCATGATTCCTTCAACCTATTCACAAACATTTTCCCAGCATCCATCATTCAGACTTCCCCTGAAACCACCTCATATTCTATCTTCGTATTGTAGCTACCAATGCAATATTAATAACATGGCATGGTGGAAGAAGTTTGTGTCCTAGGAGTGGCTAGGACATTGGAATTATCTCTTCCCTATTCCACATTCTTAGAGTTTACTATCACTGATTTCATCCTAGATATTTTTCTTGATCCAGGAGTGGTTGTAGAATCAATTGATTCCCTTTCACAAAATTGATTTGTTTACAATGTTTGAGGGGTGTTACCAGATTGTTTTTCTATGTATCTAGCAAGCGTTGTCCAATCCATATTAACAAATTTGTTCACTACCTTTACCCCCAATATGGAAGTTAATTCCTCTTTATCTTTGTCACTATCATGTCCTTATATATATATTTAAATTATATTTATTATTTTAAATTTAGAAATTAAAAACTAAAAAATACAATTCCTCTTTATGTTTGACATTCTCATGTCCCTATATATATATATTTAAATTATATTTCTTCTTTTAAATTTAGAAATAAAAAACTAAAAAGTAAAATTCAAAGAAACAATGGAAACATTTAAAAATCAATAAAGGGACAATGAATTACATAATTGTGGCTAGAGTCTGCTGATAATGCTCACTTCCTTCTATTACTTGACATTTTGAGGTGACCTAGGGAAAATTATTTTCATCCACTCTGTGGAGGCAAATGAGGTACACACTGTCAGGTATGAAATTTTTCATCTAGTTTGTGGTATGAAAGTTTTGTTTTGTGGGAAAATATGTTCACTGGGTTTGCTTAGTGTTCATAACCTAGGGCAAATATGTTTGTTGGGTTTTCTTAGTGTTGATAACCTTATCATGAAATCTATTTAATAATGCAATCTTGCACGAATTTTTCATGGCATCGATGACTATGGCACAACTGTGAAAAACCAAGTAGTTTTTGTGTTTATTTTCATTAGTTGCTCAACAATGACCAACCCAATTCCCAGATTTTCTGAGTAGTTCACTATTTCCTTGATACCCAGGTTAGGAAAAGAATATAGAGGCATCCTAGCTTTGTGCTATAATATTTTGAGCCAAATCTCAAATGGGTAGGGTAAATTTTTTGTTGGTTTCTCAAAGGTTGTTCAATTTATAATGATGGGACAATTTAGAGGTTGCCTGGATAGGTTAGGCTGGAAAATATATTAAACAATCACAAATTCAAATGCAATACAAAGATTAGTAAACAATCATGAATTCAACCAAGAAAAAAATTTGTAACCTTACCTATGGTGTCGCAAACTAAATCGAATTTCTCATCAGTTGCTTGTAGTGCCCTGCTCTCTTCCTTCATGCGGCATTTTTACCTTTTTTGTCATCTGATTTCTTACTTCCAACAACTGATGAAGAGAGAAGGGCGTGGCGTTTTTCCCTTTTTTGTCAAATTATTTCTTCCTTCGAATTTAGAGGTTACCTAGATAGGTTAGGTCACGAACCAATAAAAAATCATGAATTCCAAATGAAATAAAAAGAGAAGTAAACAATCATGAATTCAACCAAGAAAAAAACAATTGTAACCTTACCTATGGTGTTGCAACTAAATTGAATTTCTCATCAGTTGCTAGTAGCACATTGCTCTCTTCCTTCACACAATGTTTTTCCATTTTTTGTTTTCTAATTTCTTCCTTCATGCAGCAAATTTTTAATTTTTCGATTTTGATCAGTAGTTGGTGCTTTAGTCAGCGTTAGTTAATGCCAACTTTAGCGCCGACTTTTGGCCATTAATGTAATATTTTTGGGGCGCCTAAGGTGGCACCAAGTGCACCTAATTGAGAACCTATCATTGTTGTATAGTGACTATTTTCATTGTTGTGTATCACAGGATCCACAATGTTGGAAATAATTCCAACTCCTTCCTTGTTTTTGTGACCATTGCTATCCCATGGCTCCTTCATTAGCTTGGTGTGGTAGAGCAGTTTTTACCATGGTCTTGCAAGGTGCTTCATCCTTCTCAATGGTAGTGTGGTGAAAGATTCTTTGGTGGCATGCCAATATTCCTTCTATTCCTAGCGGTGTTGCAGTGACTCCTATAGTCCCACAAGTATTCTACTATTGGCATGTGATAGTGCAGTGACCACCGCTGTCCCGTGGCTCCTTCATTAGCTCAGTACAGTAGAGCGGTTTTTACTGTGGTCCCACTAGTTTCTTCTTCCTTCTCGATGGTAGTGTGGTGAAAGCTATTGTGGCAAAAATTTTATTCATAGAGGAGGCCATGGAGAGAGGACGTGGATGACATAGAAATACTAAATTGGTGAGAGGAAAGTGGGTGGAAATAGATGAGACAACGAAATCTACAGATACAATAGAGGTAAGAAGAGAAAGAAACCTCAACCAAAGGAGGAAAGTGTTTATGAATTCACAAATGCTACAATATAGAGGAGATATCAATATGTCAAATATATGACTAAAGTGAGGTTTTGTTTTGTATAGCATACTCATTGAAATGATATAATTGTTGTACTAAACATTATTTACTATGTTGTGTATTATAGGGGTGAGACGAGCCCATGGAAAAAAATTGTTTCATATCAAATGAGGACACAACAGATGAAGCGGGACATCAGGTACTCAAATTTTGACTTAACTCAGGAAAAAATTGATCTGATGGCATTTTGTGATACGTCCATCTTTTTCACAGTATTATTGAAATTTATAATGTATTATCCAATATTGACATAAATTAATGAATGTTGTTGATTATTTTAGATGGAGATTGGAGAAAATGTAGAACCTGAGCATTCAACTAGCAAAAGAAGAAGATATGTATGTGGACGTGGACCTTAAACTATTAAATCACATAGATGAAAGTGGGTGGAAGAGGATATGACAATGGATACTACAGACACAATACATTATTACACTGAAGAAGAGGTAGGTTAGGACATATATGATGAGCTTCCACTCAGTAGTATGCCTCATACAGTCGATTAAAACCAAAGAAGAATAAATGAGTGTGGACTGATGTTTTATAAACTATGTTGTCAAAATTGTGTTTCATTTAAATTATTGTATAAAAAGAGTAGTCTATAAAATAATGTTTCATTATTCAATTATAATGTTCCATTATTCAATTGATGTATATATGTTCATAAAAATTTTATTTTTATTTTTTAAGCCATATTTGATTATATTTCTTTGAAATTGATACATTTATGATTTATATCCAATTGTTGTCAAGAATTAAATAATGCTTGCATTTGTTGATAGGTAGAATATTTTGATGAAACACATAATAATACCCAAGATCCAACAAGGTTATTAAGATTTGGACGAGATGATCCAAACCATCCCTTAAGCCATACTAGGGCGAGAAGAGCAAGATTGAAGAGAACACTACCACCTGAGAAATTTGAAGAGCTGATGAGAGTCACATACACCGGTGGCATGCCACCTAGCCTTAATGATGATGATCATGATAGTGAAAACGTAGTGCAAGAAGAAGGATTGAATGAAATTCTTACATGTTTCTTTGGGGATGGAAACAATGATGACAATAATGATGATATGGTTGACAGTAATGATGACAGTAGGGGTAATTATCAACAATGTAATATTGATGATAACAACATCAAAGACTCCATCAAGCAAGCAACGAAGACACCCATGTTCAAATCAGGTGAGAGTAGAACCTCAAAACTGGTATGCACATTAATATTATTAGAAATCAAGTCACTATTTGGTTGGTTAGACAAAGGATTCACTACCCTACTGAAGTGAGTGAAATATATTTCTTACTTTGCATTGTCAATTGGTGTACATAATTTGTAAATATTTATCAACTTCATTTATATTTCTTTAAGGGGATTTTAAGACCATATATTGTATATAAACAATCCTAGTATAGATGGACATATCAAACATGCTCATCATAAGTCAAACATTCGATTGATTTAATCTCTGGAAATCTTACAGGGCACTTAAAACTAAAGAGAATGTGTTGCCATCAACTTGCAGAGAGGCACGTCTGTTGTTGGTTGAGTTGGGGATTGAATATAAGAAAATTATTTCATGTAAAAATGATTGCATTTTATACAGAGATAAATATCAACACAAGTTAGAATGCCATGTATGCAAAGAGAAGAGATATTGTACATATGTGCAAGGTCCTACAGTTCCAAAGAAATTTTTACGCCACATGCCAGTTATACCTAGACTTCAACAAATGTTTTGTTACAATTCACTAGCACAATTGATGGACTGGCATGCAAAGAACGGGAGTAAATATTTATTCATGTGAATTTCAGCCGACTCCAAAGCAATGAAACACATAGAGGAAAAATGGCCAAAAAAATTTAAAGATGAACCCCGTAGTATCAGGTTTGGTCTTGCAATTGGAGTGTGCCCATTCTCTTTCCTGAGCTCAAATTATAGTGTTTGGCTAGTTGGATTGATAGTATACAATATTCCCCCATGGATGAGTGTTAGAAAGGAGCACCTTATGCTGACTCTCATTGTTCAAGGAAAACATCAAATTAAAAACATGAATTCTTATCTAGCACCTTTTATTGATGAGATGCAACTACTATGGAAAGGCATAAGAATGTATGACATATCATGTCCTCCATCAAATAGTTCCTTCATGTTGTATGGTATGCTATGTTGTATTATTCATGATTTCCCAGGACTTGGTGTTTGTTCTTGTAAGATAAAATATTTACGTATTTACACTCATAATTTATTTTCATCCCAACTTTCATACTTAGTTTTATACTATTTTTTTATGTTATTAACATTACTTGTTGAATTAAAGGGCTTCAAACAAAGGGGATATTTGCATGTCCAAGATGTTCAGAACAATTTCAATGGTGGTATTCTAAAGATCTACATAAATTTATTTATGCAAACAATAGGGTTTTTCTACCAATAGATCATAGGTTTAGAAATCGCCCGAAGAATCAATTTGATGGAAAAGTTGAAAACAGAGGCCCTCCCATGATTATGGGTCCAAGTGATTGGCTTAAAAAGTATGAAGATGCTGAATTGAAAGCTTGGGATGATTTTTTTGATCGGGGTGATTCAATTCAAGAACTAGAACAAGTTCTAGTAAATATGCCAGAAGGAATGAAAAGGAAATTCATATTTTATGAGCTCCCTTAGTGGAAGGATCTATTAATATCTCACCTATTAGATCCTATGCACATCTTCAAAAATATCCCAAATTCTATATTTTGACATATATCAAGAAAAGAGAAGGACACCTTATCTTCGAGGAGAGATACTACTCTTTTGTGTACCAAATTTGATAGAAAACATTTGTGGCAAAATAGGGAAAATGAAACATATGACAAAGCTCCATGGATTTTGAAAAAAAAAGAGGTAGACCAACTAAAAAATGTCATCCATTCAATAAGGACACCTACTCATTATGGGTCATCATTGGCTAAAGCTTTTACAGTTCATGGACATATCAGAGGATTTAAAACACATGATTTTCATAATTTAATGAAGGTATTATATATCAGTATTTAACATTTTCTGGTAACATTGATTAAGCACTAAATTTATTTTGATATTTTTCTTTGTGAGAAAAAATTACTAATGACCTTTTCATAAATGTGTTTGATAGCATAACATGCCATTGGCAATTAGGGGGGATTTGTGTCTTACAATTGACTTAAGGAATGCCATAAGTCGTTTGTCAGCATTTACAAGGTATGTGGTTATATGAAATGTTCATGTGTGAGAGACACACAAATATTATATTTCATTTTAATTTATGACTAAAGGTTCATACTAATTTACTATTCTTATATTAGGTGGGTGGCCTCCAAGGAGATCCATGAATCTAAAATGCCAAAGTGGAAGAAGGAAATTGCAGAAATTGTATGTGTATTTGAGAAGGAGCTCCCTACAAGTCCATTTACTTATACACCTAGTCGATGACATTGAATTGGTAGGTGTCATATCAATGAGGTGGATATTTTTATTTGAGAGGTATATGAAAACTCTTAAAAGATATGTCCAAAGAAAGGCACATCCATAGGGTTGCATGGCTAAAGGCTATGTATTGAATGAAACATTTTTCTTCCTTTGTGAATTCCTTGGTAAGGATTTTGAAGATTTCCCATGCATCTAGGATGAAGAATGAGCATAAAATATTATTGATGGAGAAAAACCACAATCTAATGGTGTTGAAGTAGAAATTAGTAAGTAAATTCATGATCAGTGCGGTTGTTTTTCTTGCAATCATTAATTTAATTTGTAATCTATTTGTCAAATTAACAACATGACATTTGGAGTTTTAAATAAACATGTTGACATGTAATAGGTGTAGATGAAATTTCTATACTCAACAAGTTCATTATGTACCACATGGACTTTGTGAAAAAATGGATTGATCTGTATGATAAAAAGAGAGAAGAAGTGTTAGAAGCAAGGAGATAGTTTGAGAGATCGAACCCAAGGAATACTCCACTCCCACTCATCTACTTGAGGAATGGGGTAAAGATTGCACACTAGAATGGGTTACTAAACAAATTCAAAATCAAATAGAAGATGCAGGTATAGATTCAAACATAACAGAAGATGAAATCAACATGTCTAGAGGATGTGAAAGAAAGGTATAGTTGGAATTTTACAAAATTTTGTTTCCTTATAGTTTTGATAGTCTTAACTATTTTAATATTCGTCATTATATTTGTTTTCACTGAAATAAATGGTCTTTCACAGGTGGGGAAATATCCAGCAATGTGGGCATATGGTCAGCATTATCATGTAGAAAGTGTAGACATAAAGAGATGATCCTTTGATTGTGGCATCATGGTTGACTTCAAGAAATCGAGTCAATCAAGCTCAAAAAATAAGAATATAATTGAAGGGTATCTACAATATGTTGGGAAAATACAAGAAAATATTGATTTGGATTACCACTCTTTTAAATGTTTTATTTTTAAGTTTAGATGGTATGAAGCATTTGAGAGGACACGAAGACATGATATGCATAGTGGATTATTTTCTACAGATTGCTCATCGTTCCTACCGGAGGATAAGGAGCCTTATGTTCTACCAATTCATTGTGAGAAAGTATTTCTTTAACTCAAACAAGAAGCGGTAGTGATCACTAATCTATTAATTCATAGCTTATTGTGAATATATATTCTAGACATTGAAAATTGGTCTGGGCCTGCGAGTACCACTTTCGACATAATTTTCTAATGCCCATGGTCACTATTAAATAATGTTAATTATTTAATTACTTTCTAAACACATATTTCCTCTAATAATTAAATAACCTTTTAATTATTTAATTAATTCATTATGACCCTTATTCAACTTTGATTAATTAAATAAATCATATTTATTTAATTATGTCGCTAGCTAATTAATTCTCTTTCTTAATTAAATAATTTATTATTTAATTAACCCTGTTGTTATATTCCAACTATAATTAAATATTCATTATTTAATTATTCAATTAATCTTTTCAACAGTCAGTTAAATAAATTATCATTATTTATTTAATTAAATCTTTCAATTTTGAATGTTGAATTAAATTAACATTTAATTCATAATTAATTGTTTCTCTCACATTATTTTGTCGTCCAGTTATCTAATTATTCACTCACCATATGACTCAAGATCTATTTATATCTGCAATTTATCTCCAAATTCGATATCTGATTGTCTCTGTGAAAGGACTTTGTCACAACCAGTCAGTTAACTAGTTCTAACTCATATGCATGAACATGTTTATTAATTAAATATCTTTATTTAATTAATTAATTCATGTGTGTATTCGAATAGACAGTTGTCGAGTTCTAAATTTATCATTTTCATTCAAATTCTAATTCTTTTTATTTACAAAGACATACCATTGAAGATTAAATCATTTATTTAATCTTGAACTCTTGTTCTTAAATATTTTCAAACAGTCTTAACACCATATTAAATTATTATTCTAATTTAATCTTTATCTTGCAGAATTTCCCAACTCACGTTCTCACTGACACATAACTCACATCGCATGACATTCATCAATCTCGATCGTTGATCACTCTTTCAAATCTAAGTTGATCGTTCAAAAACCAACTTTCTATAAATTGGGTGATCTTTGTCATTATTCCTCCTCCTGAAATCAATACCTTTGAGAAGAACTTATAATCTTCGATATTTTTCTTAGACATAATCCAGGCTATGATTGCATACATACAAAAAATCTGAGGGCAAGAATATTGATACAACAAAATGGAGAAGGACAATCAAGATAATTCAAAGAGGTGGACTGATATTCGGTGAGACTATTTTATTGTTATCATTTTTATTGTTTTAGTTCATTTATTTCGTTCTTAGTTGTTTGATTTAGATTTATGCTTGTTAGATTAGATTTATACATCTTATTGTGCAACAATCCATTTTATCTATGTCACATATACATGTGTTTATTAATCAATAAAATTGTTATAACATATGTCTAATATATCTATGTCATTCATGTCTAGGTATTTTTCTATGAAGATATTTTGGACCCGGAATGGATATTTGTCATACATTATGATCCAATATTAAGGTATGTATTTGATGATGCATTAGTGGATACTGAGCAAAAAAATGATGGCCAACAAAATGAGAGAGAGGGATTAGAGAACATCAAATAAATTGGCATACATGGTGATGTTGAAGATGGTTATGTTCAGGCAGAAGAAGACAACAATCTAGAGTTAGATGATGTTATGGAAGACAACAATATGTATGGTATAGAAAATGATGATCCAAATACATTTGGTAACACTATAGATGGTCTACAGTCAAATTTCAATGATGATGAAGATGATGTAGGTCAAGATGAGGATGATGATAATATTAAATACTTGAAAGAACATATGAACATTGACAATGATACACTAGATGAAATTGTAGCAGACAATAATGTTAATGACCAAGAATTCTAAATTTCTAGAATTATTTGCAATCCATGTTTAAAAAAGGATCATTCTTATGGCCTAAACTTTGAAATGCTTCAGTAATATTATTATGTTGTATTCGCCATACCTTTCCCTTGACAAAGCAAATATGTGCTTTCATTTATTTTATTGTATATCTCAGAAGTGAAATTGTTGTTACATAATGATACACTGAGAAAATAATATATACAAAAAAATGCAAAGAAAATGTTTGAAATATAACAAGCAACCTACTATGTTGTGTTGAAAGCAATCAAGATTAATTGGGATAGGAAATTAAAATAAATTTTTGATGATTGTACTTAAAAGTGAACATGATATGAAAAGTGTGGACAATGATGGTGCTGAAATTGAAAACCCTAATTTTGAAGACATTATTGTTTTATGTCATTAGAGATAAAGAGCGCATACAATTTTATATACATAGAAAATGAAAATTTGAAACTAGTAAACTGAAAATGTAAACACTCTAAAAAATTTCCTTAAACAATAATTCACATACTCACTTACAAAAAAGGGTGAAGCATTTTTTATTCAAACTCTATTTTCTTCAATAGACATAACAGTAAAAAATTATTTACAAGTAAAAGAATATATAAAGAATATTTACAAGTACAAGAATATATACATTGTTTCATAGAATATATACATTGTTGCATAGAATTCTAAATTTTCAAAGTTATTTGCAATCTAGTGGGTCTCAAAAATGCAGGATTTTAGACCATAAGAGTGTGCCAATCTCTAAGAGGACTGTAATCCTTAATACAAACCAATTAAAGTAAATTATTTGAAAGGAATTTAATTCACACATAACTAGAAACCAATCAAAGCATCCACATGGTAACAAAAAATGTGCCTTGATAAATCTTGCAGATTTAAACAACTTGAAAAGACCACTTTGGAGACAACAAAATAATAAATAAGCATGAAAATCGACACAACAATTGAACACTGAAAATGGATTACGAGTTATAATGTATATGCTCCATTATATTTCTCAAAATATAAACATACATAACATGAGCTATTTTGATATGAATAAGTGGATGAGATGGTCTAGTATCTATTCTAATGGATTGAAATGATGATGATGATATGATGATAAAAATTGGACCTTGGTTTTCCTATTTGTACGAGAAGCAACAAGCTTCAAGTCTGTTCACAAAAGTTACATTGTTTCTTAACTAAAGCATATTTAGCATAACATAAAAACTTAAAAAGAGTTTATTATTGGATGCACCACAGTCTGTTAATCATCAGCAAGTGCCCATGACCACCTAAGATTTGTTCAAGGCTCAAGCACCATGTTAATGCATCCACAACAACCAAACTCTGACTACCTCCTCATACAGCTCGTGCAAGGAATAATTTAACTTTTTATGTGTGATCAATATATTTCTCCTACGCATAAGTTTTTGCATTCTATAGAGTTTTTGTCATTACATTCTCCAATCCAACAATCCTCCCAAGTTGCTTATGCATTTTCCTGAGTACCTCATCCTCATCATTGATGTCATCAAGGATGCCTGAAAATTTTTCTGATATCTCATTTTTCTAGGTTTCCTGATCCTTCAAATCTATTTCTTCAAAGAAATATTGCATGGCCATACATAGTGGTTGGCTGAAGTCGATCAATTCCTGTGTCAAGATATTATGTAATTTTTCTTGTGTATTCATGAGGCTTTGACATTATTTGAGCAAAGAATTATTATCTCCATCTTTTTCCTTGATATGGGATTCCATTTCCTTCATCCCATCAGGTAGTATTCCATGCTCCATGAGGGCCTTGTATGTTCCACTTTGAGCATGCCAGACACCATTTGCATGTTGGCACATATCTTTGAATTTCATACAAATTATCCCTGATGCTACTTCAAAAGTAGTAGCCTTCAATTTTATTTTTAGTTCTTACTGTTCCTTTTGAGCCTTTTCAAATTTATTCTTCCATTGAGTATTCTTAGACATGGCCTCTGACACTTTTCTTTCATGTCAAATTAAAGGAGAGTAAAGCCTTGAAGAAGCAGGTAACCTATCTTTGTAGTTGGTTAATTCTTGTTTCAACCTGTCATTTTTCTCTATCAGCCACTGGTTATCTCTTACTAGCTTTTAGATCTGGGCTTTGGTGAATTTGGCTACATTCACATTCAAGTCAATAGTCTCCAAGGGATCTGTCTCCCCTACTCTTTGCACCAGGAGATGTCCAAAAATCTGATCATGGTCAATGAGAGAAGGCTTCTTGCCTGGGGGGTAAAGAGCCCAAATTTGCAAAGTGGTATTATCAGGATTCTACCCTATCACCTGCTTCATCCATTATTTGTAAAGTTGTATTATTTCTCTTCAAAAAGTTGTCAAACATAATGACTAAAATAATATCTCACCCAGGAAGGAGCATAACTCCAACTTCTTGCAATAATGCTCTTCCTCTCTTAGCAGTCATGTTTCTAATCTCCCTATCAACTTCATCTTGACACTCTTTCAAGGCATAAGCCTCTTTCTCAAGGTCAATTTCCTTTAACCTTTCTCTTATTAGTCTTCCTTTATACTCATATGTAAAGGACTTAAATTCAAGGGTCTGGACAAAAGTATCATCTTCAACAAATTCCTGACTTGCACAATGCCTCACATCATCTAATAGCTCATCAAAGGCTTCAAAGGTGATCACACTTATTTCCAATGGCATATCATATTGGGGTATAACAAGAGCATTAAATTGTGAGACTACTTCTTCCTCCTCAGTGTTATCTTCTTCCATGGATGGGGAACCAACTGAAAAGCTCACTTTAGGAGTAGGTTGAGGTGATAAGTGATCCAGTGGTGTGATATTTTCTACTTGCCTCCTACGACCGATGTCCCTTGACCCTTCCTCTTTCAAATGCCACAAGTGGCATATCTCTTATTAGTTCTTCTTCATGGAGGATTAAATGTTCAATTCTTTTTTTGTGATCCTATACCTTAGGGAAATACCCTACGCAGGTTGGGTTATTATTCACCTTCCAAACCTCAACAATCATAACCCTACTATAGGCATTCATTCTCATCATGTTTTGCTTTTCTTCACAATTTTGATGAGTGGAAAATATGCTCATAACCTTTCAATTTCTATAAAAAATTGGCATCACAAATGAAGTGTTCAGGATCAAACTTTTCCCTTTTGTTGCCAACCAATAATCCATAATAATCCAGTCTAACACTAACGAAGTCATAGCTTGAATCGGATATGATAGTGAAATCACCAACGCATAAAGTGGAAGGCATGAAATTTTGTCTCCCATAGCTCTTTAAATGCATGAAAGATGAAAATGACAATTTCCTTATGATCTCTAAATAAGCAACTCTTTCTAGCACAATCTTAGGCAACAAATAAGGTGAAACTTCAAATCCATAAACCCTAATAACATTAGAATCCCCAAACATTTACCAATCCCCCCAATTGTGGTTTGTCCCTGCTTCATGACCCATATCTTTTGGTCAGAGAAATCTTAAGATCTCTGGGGAGAGGTTGTAGTCACATTTGTGGCCTAGCAACTTGTATAGTGGTTTGAAAAAATATTCCTCAAAATATAGGTAGTGGGACCTCCCACACCTACTATCCCACACAAATGTCCACATTTGTATAGTCCTTGAATTTCCATCATTATCTAAGTCTTTTATTCTTAATTCCTCACCCCATATCCCCATCACCCGCTCTTTGTATAATATCATGTGCATGAAAAGAGAATAGTGCTTGAAATTAATGGCTTCACTGTCATTCTTGATGATATTGAGGGCATTATTGATGGCCTATGATAAATACTCTGCATAATCATAGGGTCAGGAATTATGGATCTAGATGTCTGTGGCTAAAACCATGGGAGAAATTTTCATGTTCTCAAGAACATCAACTCCCAGTACTTCACTAGCTGAGTAATAAGTGTATTGAAAGTATTCTTCAAATGAAGCCACAAATAATGGGGGCTTATCTTCCCTAGAGAACCTCATAGTTTGGTTGCCTGCACCTTTAACCCTATTTAGAGGAATTTTTCACCTCTTGTAACTTGTGTCCATGGTGTGGTATTCCTCCAAAAAGTATTTGATTAGTAATTTTATTTTCAGGGAAGTGTCTAGCTGAAAAATCATGGAAATATAATCTGGCTTTATGACCATGAATTGTGACCCATCAGGCAAATGAATTTCTCTCATCTTCAAATTATAGTTCTTTGCCAACACCTTGATTAACTCTACATTCACAAAGATGTTGGGTACCACAAGTTTACCCAAATTCAAATTCCATGGGTTTGACACTGGGCTATCCTAAAATTTCTTCCTATAATGATAAATAAAAAGGTCGTAACACCTACACGGAGTCCATACATCTCCCAAATTTTTCTGTTTATCTTTTAATATCACACACGATGGGTTGAGCAGTGCTATTCTTCTAGAATTTGGCCCAGACCCAAGACACTGATTGATTAAGTCTTGATTGAATTGCCTAGCTTTAGTTTTCTATCTTTTTGCTTTTTGTTTGCCTGGGGTTTTTTCCATCTCAACCCTACTAATGCAATGCTTTCATCTACTTACTGATAAAATACTTTGAGCTGAGTCTAGACCACTTACTTGGATAAATGCTGCAAATTTGAAGCTACCTACCACCATCCAACTTGGTTCTCCAAATCCTTCAATTACAATTCATAGTGATTTCAACTTCTTTGAGGCCGTATTTATCAAATTTCACGACACTTCATCCAACCTTGTTTCATAAATGGCGCTCATTCCACCTTTATGATCAAGTTCTTCATTAATAGCTGTAGTCTCATCGATATTTTTGTTAGTCACATCAATCAAACTAATAATCATTTCATAATTGTTGAAGAGACTTTTAATTAAAATGCTCGTTGTTTATTTGATATGTCTCTATGATAGTTTTTTTCCCTTCCTTTTTGTTGTTTACCACACTACTGCCTTTCTCAAGGCTTCTTGTTGTGGGGTTGTGGTGTATATCACTCTAGTGCATATGTTGCAACCTTCCTGACGGTATAGCGGTGTATGCTTTTTATCATTACTTGAAGAGTGTCAATGAGACAATCTTATTTGTCTTACCAATATCGTAATGTCTCTTCGACATTAGATCTTATGTTCCTCTGATGTTGGTTGCTAGTGTCAATGAGACAAGTTAATTTCTCTTGCCGATATGCCATTTTCTCATCGATAATTACTTCATTATATCCGAGAGTTGTGTTTCGTCGAGCACTTGTAGATGTACCTTCTTGATGTAACATAAGTTATTCCCTCCTCGACATGCTTGTATCTTGTTGACATTTCAATGTTTTGCATTGTCGATGAGACATATAAATAAGTCTCTTCGACATAGGGGTGTCTCATCTACATTTATGATATGTGCTTTGTGCTAATTTCAGGGAGACTTTGGAGGGACTCTCATTGACATGGTATTGTCTTAGCGATATGAGATGAGAAATCGTAGGAGTATTTCAAAGGAGGAATACACTTTGATGTTGTGATCAAGGGTTTATTTGGAAGCTCACGTGGGATATTTTATTAAATTTAATTTATTATGATAGGAATTCTATGCATATGGTGGATGTAAGAGATGAGTGGAAATGGAAGTATGCAAAAATAATTAGGATGGAATTTTGGCTACAACACAATCCATGTTTAAAAAAGGATAGTTCTTATGGCCTAAATTTTGAAATGCTTCAGTAATATTATTTGTGTCAATACAAATTACCTATTGCAATATCCTTGAATTGTTCAATCTTTGGTATGAATTGTTGGCAGAAAAAAATAGGATTACTGGGGATGCTTCTTCCATTCATTTTGTATCAACATATGTTCGTGAAGACACAAAAGCTAATAGGTCAATCAAGTAGAGATTTTTTTATTTTCAAATGAAGAGTAAGGTACATTTTTATTTTTTCTACATTAAATTCATGTGCATAAACAAAATAAGAAGATTAAGTTACTAGATTTCAATTATGAAGATGCATATAATATAGGAAAGATTGCACAATCCTTTCAAAAATGTAGTCTTTATTGATAACGTAATAAATGTTGTTCCACATAAGTCATGGAACTGACTATTTGAATGCATATAATCGAAAAACTATACATTTATAGATACAAAAGATAAAAATGCACATAAAGAGAAAGGGGACCCGTCATTGCCTCAATCAAAAATCTTAGTTTCTTTGTTCTACATCATCTTCAGTCTTCTTGCTTGTATAAGTCTCCAAGTTGATGTCTTCCTTGCTGCTCTTAGGTTCCCTGCATTTGAGTGAGAAGAGTGTTGTTAGAGAAATTAAGGATCACCTGTCAAAATATATGCATACATCTATAAACATATAATTTGATCATCATGTGCATTCAAATAACTTGCATACCATAGATGTCCAGGAAAACAAGAAATTTATCAAACATATCTATCATATGCTCGATTTTATCTAACATATTTTCTCATTGTGCAGGTATAGATAAAATTAGGTTGTTTTGTTTATCTGGCTACAACATGTGGGGTGAAATTTTGCTCCCACAAGGGTTGCCCTAGCTTGCTTCCCTATTTTTTCATTTGAGAAGGATAATCACAAGTAAACCATCCATGATGCATTAAAGATCAATTCTTGCAAGGATAGTGGAGTATGTTGGTAAGGGGTAATCTCCTTATTGATAAAGATTTATCCTTATAAATAAGAACATTCTACTATCAACATAGCCATGATTCTGACAAAACGGATCATCAAGGATTCCAAGATAGTTTTAATTAATAGTCTAGTTAAAAGTAAGAAGCCCTAAGCATCATAATAGTCACAAGAATTGAACATGAGGGGCAGCCATGTAGATTAAAATATTACACAATAGTCATCACTTGCAAAGACAGAGACAACATGTTTCCACGTAAAAAATTAAATCAAATGCATGAAAGGTACAATGATGAAGTCCATAATAGTGAATGTTGCTTAAGAGGGATTGAAGGATAATATTTTGTATCAAAGAGAACAAGGTAACCTCAAACTATGTTTTACCTGAGTATGACAGTACCTGAGCTTCTAGTGTTTCTAGATGGAACATATAGCAAAAAAGTGTAGTCTCCATCTGAAGGAACCATCTT
Organism: Sequoiadendron giganteum; assembly: GCA_007115665.2. Classification (NCBI taxonomy): domain Eukaryota; kingdom Viridiplantae; phylum Streptophyta; class Pinopsida; order Cupressales; family Cupressaceae; genus Sequoiadendron; species Sequoiadendron giganteum. The sequence continues at coordinate 623,320,045 of CM021101.1, read as the reverse complement.
CGGAGCTCTTCCCTGAAATAAGGGAAATATTAGAAGAAAATAAATACCATAATTCTAAAGTAACAACTTGTATCAAGAAAAATATCATAAAGTATAATTAAAAAGACAAATCCTTACAATTGGACCTCAAATTGGACTAAAAAGATTTATGATTTTATCTTTAGAATGTAGGAACTTTCTCTATCAGAGCTTCACGACCTGAAATTGGATCTCAAATTGGACCAATAAAATTTATGTTTTTATCTTTAGAATATAGGAACTTTCTCTATTCGATATTCACTACCTCAAATTAGTTCAGAAGCTAGATAAGAAGATTTATGATTTTATCTTTAGAATGTACAAACTTTCTCTATCGGATATTAAAGATGTTAGGTTGGATCAGGAATTGGATAAGCAGATTTATGATTTTATCTTTAGAATGTAGGAGCTTCCTCTATCGGATATTTGGAAATTCCTACACACAAGTTCTGCTTCAGATCAAAAATACCCAGAAGTGTTTCACACCAACTTAAGGTACAATCCAACCTAGTTATGACACTAATAGCAGTCCATTTTTTCATGAACCATCCATACCCGAACATTGCATCACAATCTATTCTTCCTACACATAAAAAAGCCACATATTAACCCCTTCTAAATAAAACTCAAAATACCATGAAACAATGAGTCCCCTATATTAGTAAGTAAGTAGACAGTCTATAGGGAATAGTTTGAGTTTATACAAGGATTCTCATGAAATGAATCTTCAAGTGACAATGAGTGAATTTTTTGAAGTTACAGTTGATGGTGCAATATCTAGTCTTAAAGGAAGATAGAAAAGCAGTAAATGTGTAAGAAAATCAAATTGTACACAAAAGACAATTCACAATGTTATCCTGCATAATGCCTTATGTTTGAAGACAAAAATCTCATTGTATATTGATGAAAGTAGTGACCTTAATGGTAAATAATTGGCAACCATGATTTTAAAATATGCTATTATGCTTATGGAGGCAACATTTTAAGCAAGCCGGTGAGTGGTGGTTTGGAACAATTGCAAGTATGGAGGACTTTCTTTATATGAATACTATGCATTCTAGCTTAAGACAACATTCTTAGAAGAAATTGAAGGTGGATTATGGAACTCAAGGGTTACCATGATAAAGATTAAAGAAAAGATTGGGATCTATTTAAAAGCCACTATCATGAAGATATTAAAGATGTCAAATGCAAAACCCTAGCAGCTAGAGTAATGAACATAGTGCAAAAGAGGACAGTGTGCTAGGGCAGATTTAGGAGCTCTCCATGTTATCTAATCATAGGAAAATACATCATTTATTTATTTTTTAAAATTAAAAGAGATTATTCTAAACCCTATATAGGACACATTGATACTTCAAAAGCATCTGATTTATGTTTTTAAATTAAAATAAGTCATTCTAAACCCTATATAGGATACATTGATACTTCAAAAGCATTTGAAGGAATTTGAGATTATGCAAACATATGTCAATTAAATACTTGGATTAAAAATAGTACCATGAACATTGTAACCCTTGTTGATCAGAGCAGGAATGAGATAAACAAAAATGAATCATCTGCCTCCTATTGCGCACATCTCCTTACCATTCTCTATCATTCTTTACTGAAACACTTCTCCATTTTGGTGGGCTACGCCTAAAAATAAGGTTTCAACAAAGGTTTTATTGTATGTTTATTAAAATGAAAATTCCATTCTCGTGGGCTATTCCTGAAATAAGATTTCGACAAAAATTTTAGAGTATGTTTATTAGAGTTTTAGAGTATTTTGGTGGGCTATATTATTGGTTACTTAAATTTTTTATTCAAATGGATTGTGACTAATGTGTTTTTCTGCATTTAGTGTTGTAAATTATAATGATGCCATGATTGCCATACTACCACCATCTCTTATTATAACCATTGTGGTATGGTGGTGTTTTCTCCTTCCCTTCTGTTGTGTACCACACTACCACCTTGCTCAAGGCTTCTTGTTGTGGGGTTGTGGTGTATAGCGCTTTACCGCATATTTTTCTCACCTTCTCGACAGTATAGCGGTGTATGATTTTGATCATTACTTGAAGAGTGTCGATGAGACAATCTTATTTATCTTACGGATATCTCAATGTCTCATCAACATTACTTCGTTATATCCAAGAGTTGTGTTTCACTAAGCACTTGTAGATATACCTTATCGATGTGACGCAAGTGATTCTCTCCTTGATATACCTGTATCTTGTTGGCATTTCACTGTTTTACATCATTGATAAGACATACAAATAAGTCTCTTCAACATAGGGGTGTCTAATTTGGCGCTAAACCCGAAGATAAACTCAAAGATAAACTCGAAGCTAAAGTCAAAGCTACACACAATGCTAAAATTGGAGTTAATTTAGGAACTAAATATAGTGCTAATTTTGGTGTTAATTAGCGCCGAAATTAATGCCTACTTGTACTGATTGGCGCAATGAATGCCAAAAATTGCACCATCCCGATAAATAGCATTGACATTTTCAAAAAAATTCCAAAAAATACATTAAAATGGTGGGTGGAAGCAAAAAATGGAGCAAATCACACAGATTTGTTGTAGTGTAAAGATACAAAAGGATTTGGTTATCAAGGTCCTCCACCTTTAAATAAAACATTCACATCATCCTCTATACCACATAAACCTTATGGACCTACTAGAGGGGGATTCCTACCCACTCCACATTCATTTTCCAAAATTGAACTTACCTTAAGAACACTTTTACAATTGAAATTCAATAAACTACCTCCTATGCAAGAAAGAAGGAATATTGATCATAAGAATAAAAAATCATCCTTTTGTGCATATCATAGATTATTTTTCATGCTATTGATGAATGAAATTATTTGAAGAAGATATTAGATGACATGTATCCTTGTAATAATGAATAAGATAAGATGATAAATTAAATACCTAAGACTTTTCTCCTTGATATGTGGTAGTTGTAGTATCATTATATACTCATTACCATGCATGAGGACACAAGATGTTTTCTGAAATCATATTTTATTACCAAGGAGAAATGTAACACAATCCATATAGGCTCACCTTTGACCCTTATTACTGGGGGGCAGGAGGTAGTTAGTCTCCTATAAGGTGTATTCCTTTGTATAAGGAATACTTTATATCTCATTATCTTCTTAAGACATTAGTGTAGAAAGCACACTAATTTTTTTAAGGAGGGTCCTATTACCCCACATATTATAATTATTGAATATAAATTGTCCCTTCTTAGTGATGATACCATACATCTAAAAAGTGTGACCTTATTTCTCACACTATGTCTTCTTTAGTAGTAATATCACATGGATGTCACTAGAGTATGGGATTTTCAATATATGTTGGTTTTCCTCCTTGTGGTGGTATTAAGTGCGACTTATTATGGCATGTTATGTACCTTTTTTGGTAGTACTATGATTGTTACTCCCTAACCCATGACCCTTGATTCCATGACTTTTTCTCTCTTAGTAGTGGTGTCATATCTGATACTCCCTAAGGTGTGATGTCTCTCGTATTAAATAGTTTCATTTGATCCATTATTGACATGAACCATTGGTGGTGGTATTATTTATAACACCCCTTGAGGTGTGGATTTTTTATTTTTCGTGTCCCATGACGTTAAAATGTTTACACCCCTAAGGTGATTTTTTTCCCCTAGTGATGTTGAGCTTTGTACACCCTTGAATAAGGCAATTTACATCCCATGTGACATTAAACTAACCCTCATGACATTAAAATTCATGTGATCCTTGAAGCATGATTTTCAAGATAGTCCATAGATTTGGTATAATACAACTTGCTGATTCATGAAATTGACCACCCTTTTAACATGTCCACCTAGCATAACACAACTTTCTTGCCAATGGAGCATGTGTTTCATGAGATACCTAGCATAATAAACCTTTCTAGCCCTGTAGAATCCATCATATTACATTGAGACCTAGCCTAACACAAATTTCTAGCTAGTGGATTTATGTAATTGATGAGTGGTTTAGCATAATTCACTTTTCCATCACTTATAATAGCACTATCTTTGTCTAATGTAACATTCAAGATATGAAATTGTGTATTTGAGACAAATTTAAGGCTAAGGTCTCTTTTCCTTAGTAACTTCAATCCTTTTAGTACCAACCTTGTGTTTGTGTTTTTTTATTTGTGTCTCTTAAGTTTTTTATTTGTGTTGAATTTGTATTATTTTACTTCATGTTTATGTTCATGTTATGTTCTTTTTTGTGCTTTTGTCATGTATTCTTTTTGTTAATGTCTTGCATTACATTTCATACATGCATGTTATTTTATCCTCGTGGTGTATTGATGTAGGATCTTGAATCCTGAGGGCTAGTGCATCCCCTAGATTCAACATATCTTAACAAAACTTGGATATTTGAACCCCTCTTGACATATCCATACTTTAGTGTAAGTTTGAGCATAAGTTCATAATCTCACTAAAGTGGGGGCTAAATGTAGTGTACAAAATTATCACCCTTGACAATTTAACATGAGGTTTTTCTCCCCCTATGCGCTTGGACATATTATACATTAATTTCCAATTTTTATAAACATTATTGGATTTATTTTTTTGAGAAATTAAACTAGACATTTAATATTTCCCCCCTAACACTTTCAATCTTAAAAAATAAAGTTTTTTACTAGGGAATCCTTGCCCCCTAGACTAGACTTTAATGTCCCAAATTTAAGTATGCTGGTGTCGGTAATTTATTATTTTGATTTTCAATTTCAAATTTTGGCTATCAGTATTTGATCTTAAGAAAACTAGAAGAAATCCATATAAATACATAATATTTTCATAAATTCAAAAGAGGAAAAATTTATTGAGAATCCAATTGAGAAAATCAAGTGTCCTAAAATCATTCAAGAGAAAAATTATCAAGATTATTGCAACATTCCATCATTTAAGAATCATGTCATATTTTATGTAAGTTTTTCATATGTTTTGCATGCATATTTTTCATGTGTAATAAGACTTGTAGGTCATCAAATTGAATCAAATTAAGCAATAATTAATCCTTGAAGGTGATTAGTGTGACTTCATTCCATCAAGGAGATTAGATCTAAAGTGTTGAGTTGCAATAAGTTATCAATTCATTACTTTTTTGTCAATTAGCCTCTATCCATCCAATGATACACTCTCTTTTTATCATAATTTGGCATTGTGGAGGTAGAAATACCAACACAAGGTTTGACTAAGGTAAGCCGCTATATGGAACAACCCTTCCTCTACTCTCATCTGTTTTGGATATAATTTTGGAGTGAGTTGAAGGAATATTAAGGGATACTTATTCATTCATGCACTCCAATCCTACAGGTTGACAAGTCATGAAATCTACTTTTTCTCATCAACAAATTAAGATTTTACAACAGCACTTAGAGGAAAGAAGCTACATACTAATAACTTGAATCTTTTTTTTTTAGATGTGAGAAAGGAAGGAGATAGTTTAGAGAATCCTTTCACCCTAGAACAACAAGATCCAACTCAAATTTATAAGATAGGTGAATGTGTGTCTAACTTCCTCATATCTAGAACAAAAATTTGTATGTTTGCATTCAAATTGTCAAAAGTCATAAAAAATCACTACATTTACATAATTTTCTTAGTTAGATCATGTATTTAGAAATTATTCATTTAATTTCACATATATAGAGGAGGATATTCGCTACCCTCAAGTCACATGATAAGTAGATTCTAAAAGGAGCAAATGGTCCTCAACTACCTCAAGGAATAATGCTCAAGTGATGAGATAGAATTATGAGAGTTCTAGAAATAGAAAGAGTAGGTCACAAAGACCCTCTAGGTAGAATATTGAGTTATCAACCAAGGAAAATAGTGTGACCAAGGATAAGAGAATGACACACTGGCACCTTGTATGGACCAAAATCTAAGAATATCTCAAAAAATAGTTGAGTAACTATTGACAATTCTGATTGCTAAAAAAATTGAGAATGCAAGGAAATCATAGAAAGTAATAGAACTAAAGTAAATAAAACTAAATGAAATTTAGAATCAATAGAATGAAAATGATAAAATGAGGGAAGAGAAACAAATAAATCACAATAAACCAAGTGACAAATCCTTCAACAACAAAAAAAGTATTTAACACTTGCACACATAAGATCGAGAGAAAATGTTGGAACTATTTAGGGTGTTGCCTCAGTCAAACCCTCGTTTTGATCTTTCCACCTGCACAGACAACCAAATAGAAAATATATATAAATATTAATAGATAATAATATAAATGCATAGATAAGGGATGTGATAAATCCTAAGATGCTCAAAGACATAAGAAAAATAGATATTACCTACAAATCTTGATGAAGCCAAAGAGGAGAGAGAAAGAAAGAGAAAGTTGTAGAGAATATTGTGAGATATTGAGAGAAATAGAGAGTAATATAAGCTTGAGAGAAGGAGAGAAAATAGAGAGTTTCTAATAGAGAAAGACCAAGAGAGATAAGTAGGTGAGAGGAGGGTAAAGAAGGTTCCCAAGTCATTGCAAGGCATCTTGAGCCATTTCCAATGATAAAGGTAGGTGAAAAGTGGTAAGATGCTTGAAAATGGTTGGTTAAACATTAAAATGTTATAGGATGCTAGTGTGGTGCATAGACATCCACATGGCATGCTTGTATCCAGAAAAATCATACTAAAAAATGGTAGGAACAAGGAAAACACAAGGCTTAGCGCAAGGATGACATAAGAAGGTAGCTATTGAAAAAGGGGTCTTGAGAATATTGAGGGGAAAAAGTTTGATGCAAGAGATAAGATTATATTACACAAATACTAAGGAAGGGTAGACTAAATTAGATATAAAAATGTAGGGGAAACTGCAAGGGTATGCAATTTTTTGACACTATAACATCCACCACTAATAGAACCCACATCCTAAATAATTGAATTAAATCTTGGATCTATCATTTTGGATCTACTAGATAGGTTTGTATCCAAGTGGATATTGATTTCATCTTTAGTCCAATTAATCCATTAGGGAAGAGGCTCTTCATCCTTTTCCCTACCAAACAATTTTATTGATAATTAGATTGAGGTTTTTGTTTTCATTCTTTTCAAAATAATCCACAACCTTCTTAATATCCATGGCATGATATTGAGGAGAAACAAGTATTCTAAAAAATATTTCAATCATGTTTGAACTGATATTCAACACCACCTTTGCAGATGATCTTAGGATTCTCCTATGCTTTTAGTCATAGTACTAAGTATAGGTCAAGACAAGACTAGGTGACTACACTATTTCGAGGAAGGTAATTGCTTATACCAACCCTGACTAAGCCAAAGAAGTGGCATTAAAAGAACTTTTCTCCTCATCATTAATTCTTCTTCAAAATTCATTGAGGTCTATGTTTTTGAGGTTAGTGTGTCCAATTTTTGCATATGGATAGAACATCTTCAAAGGAAGGTGATGACATTTTTAGTGATACTTCATCTTTGCTCCCTCTTTTAGAATACTTCTTAGATATGTAAACATCATATATTAGAATCCTTATGAGGAAAAGTCGAAAGAGGAGAAGAATAATCCCTTAATAGGCTATGAAGATAAGTTGTTTCATTTTAATTATAATGAAATCATCCATTAAGAACATACTTAAGCAAAATATTGATGTATTGGGGATGGGCCTTAAGAATAAGTACTATCTCTTGCCAAATAAATAGGAAATAAAAATAAATGAAGTATGAAAATTGATTGAAACAATAGAAATGCTCATTCCTATGATCTTTCAGGTTTCAAGGGTTGAGATTATAGCTTAATCATTACCATTTATTAAGAATAGATGTTAAAATAAAGATCCACTAGCCAATCTCAATAATCTCCTTTTGCAAATGTAATATTGTTGGGAGTCGAGGTTCGAGAATGATTTTTATCTCTTATTCTTAAAGATTTTAAATGTTAAGGGGTACACTCGATATATGATGATACTAAAAAATATTCAATGAATATTAGGGACTCAGGATTAGGAATATATTTAACCTTTACCGTTCGTTAAAATATTTGATAGAGTAAAATCCTGACATCGATATCCATAAATCACAATCTTTTATTTCCATGTTTTTCTTCAAGAATTAGGATTCGAACATGATGCTTAATTTTTTTCCTCAAAATTAAGAAATGACCTAGACACAATATTCAATCTCCAATGTCTGAAACATTGATATGTTTAAATTCTCAATATTTCTTCTTTTAAGTACCAAGCATTAGGCATCGAGGTTTTTACCTAACTTTTGTTTTATAAGAAAAAATTAGGAGGTAAGAGATATTATCCAACTTTTAAAATTGAAAATTTAGGACTTTGATTTCTTCTAATGCTTTTAATAATCAAAATTCGAGGTTGAGGCATGAAATTTAACTCTTTTCACTTTATTGAATAAAAAATACTTATGATGACCAAAACTCAATACCTAAAAAAGATGAATTCATAAAATTTCTAAGGCACGAGTAGTTGAGAAGGGTAAATTATTACCTCGAAAAACATAACAAGGGGAAAGCCTAGGGTTCAATACGATGATTTCAAAAACATCCTCAATCCAAGTACCAATTAAAAAATTGATTTGACAAAGAAAAAAGACCAAAACGAAACCAAAAACAAAATAAACAAGCATGCCGAATTGAACCAGAAAACATGAAAAAAACTTAGAGAACCAAAACACCCAAAAATAAAAATGAAGTTTCAAATATTATGGAATACCTAGTTATCAATGTGGCAACAAGTACAAAGATAGTTGAGCACAAGCACGAAGCAAGGAGAAAAATCACATGAAAGGTGTTAGAAAATATAGTATCACATTGCTATAGAGGCGTAGTTATAGAGGTTGTTATTTTAAACGCATTCACTCCCAGTTCACTCATGGTTATTTTAATAATTTACAAATTCATCCTACGTATTGTTCTTAGCACATTTGTAATGCATTGGATTCATTCGATCTTACATATGGTATCAGATCTTGTGTCACTTCTATTCTTGGGAGTATGAAAATAGCCCAATGTTTAAGATCTGCACTTTGTCTGGTGCATGAAGATCGATATAGACACTTGAACATGGGTGTTTGAAGGCATGGTGTTCAATAGTGAACTGGTAGAGCCAGAGATTTTTACAGAGCATTTAGCAAGAGCAAAATTCTCTATTGAACTAGGTTGTGTCCATGATATAGATTCACTTTTTAGAGAATTATTTCTTGATGCGCTGTGACCAATGAAATTTCCAATATCTCCCAATGCATTTTGAGGATAATGCTGCTACGAAAGATTCCTTTCGTGTGCACACATAAATTTGGTTTCTCTTATAATGATATAAAATGCATCCCTCTACATTTTCGCACTTGTTTGGGCCCTCCTTGTTAAATTAAGCTTAATGTTTCCTTTATTTAGTGTTGTAATGTGTTTAACACATTCACATTAGGTCTTGGGCCCTTGTAAACAAAATGAACCTAATTGTGCCTTATTTAGGGTATTGTAAAGTGTACCTATACACTTTCACACTAATCTAGGGTTTTATTTATTATGTTTTAATTGGCCTTATTTTGCATCCACAAGCCTTAATTAATGTATATTTCTGAGGATAATCTTGACATTTACCAACATCCATCATAATTCATGTGTTTTTGGATTGTATGGCCTAGATTTAGTGATCTAGGACTCATACGCCACCTTGGGTGTATGAGTCCCACCTAAGTTTTGGGGGCCCAATCTGGATTTTGAACACTAATTTAAGATTTTCTTGAAAAATATGTCCTAAAGCCTAGCCTAATGGGACTCATACACCACTTATGGCATATGAGTCATGTGTGGCTTAAATCTAAATTAAATTCAAATTCTTGGTGGGATTTTATCTTCCTAGATCTGATGTCGGCTTGTAGTGTTGTAATTTCAAGAAATTTGACAAAAACAAGTATAAATACAAGGTTATTTCACTTATTTTTCACCTAGCAACTTAAGTACTCATACATTATAGTGAATTTGAGTTCACAAGAGCATTCAAGTGTTTACAAGACAATTCAAGAGCATTCAAGAGTTGATTATCAAGCGTTTTGGAGCATTATTCATGTATCAAGCATCATGTCAAAGTCATCATGCATTATCTTTGTTTTAAGCTAACATTTGTGATGTATGGTTTCATGATTCATGCAAGAATTCAAGTCAAGATCTATACCATTCAAGAAAGATTCAATATCCACATGATCCATTATAGCCATTTCATACATTTTTGTAGCCTTTTGTTCCTAGGGTTTGGTGAGTTGCAACATATCATATTTATTCATTCATCATTCCTCCATTTGATTTTATTTTATTTTATTACAAGGTTTGATTACCAAAATGGGGTTTGACCAAGGAAAACCCCTATCCACTAATTAAAAAAAAATTCTCCCTCTCTTTAGTGTGTGATTTTTAGGTCTAGGTTGAAGACACATTGAAGAGAAATATTGGAAGAAGTTTTCAAGGTTCCAAATTTGTCAAATTTGTAACCTTGTTTACAAGATCACTAAAAGGCACCTACAAAGCATAATTGAGCATTTCAGATCCAAAAATCAGGTTGAAGAGAAACATCAGAGATTGAAGAGCAGATTCAAATCTTGATCCTTTGAAGAATATAAGTAGGACTGATATACCACTTCTGGTTTATGAGTCCCAATACAATCAATTTTTCAATATTTTAGGAGTCTTAGATTGATCATTACCACATTTATGTTCCTACCCAAAAACCCTAACCTATGACTAAATCACCCAACCTAGCATATGAGTCCCAGTGTGCATTAATTTTAGTATTTTCATCATTTCAAACCTTTTTCTGAGCTGCAATAGGTTTCTAGATGCACCTCTCTGATCTCTCATTCTTTTGTTCTATTTTACATTCATTTCTAGGTCATTTATTTAAGGTTTGCATAACATTAGGGTTTTTCATTAGATCTTGCATGTTACTAGTCTTTTCAAGCCCTAGCTTGGTGGTGAACCCATTTTTAGCCTTTGATCATACCTTAGGACTATCTTTTGCAAATCTCTTTCCCCCTTTCTATATTCGGATTGAGATCTCTATGGTATCCTTGAATGAAACACAAAGGAAATAGGTCTAGGTCCTAAACCCTAACTAGTGCTCCATCTCCTAAAAGGTGGGGATACCTATTTTCATCATTCCATTTTAGTGCACCTACATTTAGAGCACCTATTTCTGATTTGGAGTGCATTATAATCCCTGATCTATCTTGCATTAACATTGCATTAGGTTTTGCATTAGTTAATTTGCATCTAGGGTTTCTAAATCTTGCATTAGTGAAAGTGAATATAGGTTACATTTTTTCCTCTTGCATCATTGAATTTCATCTAAGATCTAAATTTACACTTAGTATACACATCATCCAAAACACAAAACATAACATTCACACAAAATTTGCTGAAAATTGTGCAAAAACCTTAATCTATGACTCATACGCCCCTCTGGACGATTTAGTCCTAGTATAGGTGGTTTTGCCTAATTTATGGGCATTCTGTTGTGACTGTTATTCAACATTCGAATCTTTGAAAAACCCTGATTGGGACTCATATGCCCCTCTAGGCGATTTAGTTTCGTTTCATATTTTAAATTGCATTTTTTAGCATGAAAAACTTTGTTTTTATGTTTTTGTTTGTTGTTGTTGTATACATCTAAAAATGGTCATTGCAAAACCTATTAATTAATAAAATATGAATTATTTAATTAATACTCTAAAGTCATCTACATATAAATAAATTTAATTATTTATTTATATTGTTCACCTTTCTAAATTCTTCTAGCTTAATTAAATAAATAAGTTTATTTAATTATTAGTACCATCTTCTTCTTAATTAAATTAAATGAATGCCATAATTTATTTATATTAATTATCATATTATTCTAAGTTTGAATGTTTAAATTCAAATAAGGGAATATTCCTCCAAACTTATTCTTCGTCCCACATTTAAATTAAATATTATAAATATTTGATTTAAAACCCTTTTCTCACCTAACATTTAATTAAATATTTAATTACATTCCTTTTTCATCTCTCTCACATAATTAAATATTAATTATTTAATTATGGAAGCTTCTAAATTCATTGTCACATGTAATTAAATAAATTTATTTATTTAATTAGGAATTTATCCTCAACTTTCAACCAACTTTCATAAATGAAATGAAAAATGGCACGGTTGTTTCCATTTTTGAATGAGGATGGTTTTGTGGATTGAAAATATTCCTCCATTATTCTCTCAACCTCCATAATCTCTCACCATTCATCTTGACAGGTTCGAATTTGATCGTTGATCTTTGCCAACTAGATTCTTGCCTTCAAAAATCTATAAATACAACCCTTTGGTAAGTAGATTTCATCCTAGATTCTGTGAATTTAGCGTGATTACTATAGTTGCATTCAAATAAACATTTTAGCATAGCATCTCAAGTTCATGGAATTTTAGTTTTTAACTTCATAGCTCAAATCATTTAGCAATGGACATTCATGTTGCATAATCTCGTTCTCTTAAGTTGTCATTCCAACAAGTTGTTGCTTACACCAACTAAGAGACAATAACTTGCATCAAATCCTTGGAGATAGCTCGGACAATGGAATTATTTTGAAGGAGCTACTGTTATTTAGAGTTTGTTTTATCTTTTTAATTAGTTTCCTTTGATTTAATATTTCATTGGTGTGTTAGTTTAACTTATTAGTTGTTCCACATATTATCACACACATTTTTGACACCCACCATGGGGCCTTGCCCTATATTTAATAATTTTATTGTAGAATTTTCTAACAAGTGACAGACTAGAGCTGCAGTTTAGCGCATATGAGCCATGGTTTAGTGCATACAAGCTACATTTTAGCGCATACAAGGATTTTTTTAGCACATTTTCTAGTTCCTTTAGCGCATTTACTAACTATTTTGGCACATCCCTGATTGTTCCTTTAGCACATTTGTTAACTGTTTTAGGGCATTTACCAGTTCTAGTGCATACATGGAGTGTAAAAATAAATCCCGATTCCAATGCCATCTACGGATAGAGATTTTTCTTTTCTACATTAAGTAAAAATGAAGCAATCCTAGGATAGACACAAAAATATGGAATTAATCAATCCTAGGATAGTCACCAAACATTATTTATCTTGTTTAAAATGAATCCAACACTTGTTGTGGAGCAACAACTTCACTTAGTGTAGAAAATTTTCATTTGGATTTAAAACTAAACAAATTTTTTGTTGTGATTGTTGGGTAATAGGTTTATGCTCTCCCCTTTACTGGGTGACCAAAACACAAGACTTACTTTTTTCATTTCTTGCATTTCATGTTTTATTAAATCCTTCAGAAGGCCTGTCGTAGGGGGGAAAAGTACTCACCCTATGGGAACGACCTAAGTGGGAACAACCAAAGCTAGGTTTTCTGACCCACTCTAATCAAAAATGAATTTTGGGGAAACACGTATTCAACAGAAGTGAGCAAGATAACCACCCCCAAAATATTTGTTCTGAAGATTGGGAGTGTATCTTGAGGGAGTTTATCTATTGCCACACTGAATGGATACCTTTACTATGAACCATGGTGTAGAAATCCAACCATGTTAGTATCCAAACATCATAATAATCACAATGCAAGGGGAGGGAAGAATCTTCCCCCAAGACACTCACCATATAATTTCAACAGATTGTTTTCTCAAGGGATCGAGAAATCTAACCTTGAGTACACACTTGGAAAAGAAAAAAACATGGGCGTAGGGAGTGACACGGTTGTGTACATCAACGCAATTTTAGGATGCAGGTTGTGGTTTCTATGATGAAATTTTTGACAAATAAGAGATTCTGTTTGAAGTGATTATTTTGTTCAATACCCGTGAAAATCTCAAGAACATACACTCTTTGTTTAGATTCATAGGATTTGCAAAACTATTTTCTACTGAATGTTGTGTTCTTCAAAATTTAAATCAAATAAAGATCATCCAAAAACATCAAACTATCAAAACATGTCTATCTTAGTGTAGTAATTGGATATTTTAGCGCATCCCTAGTCTATTTTAGCGCATTTGTGCTCTATTTCAGCGCATTTATGCTCTATTTTAGTGCATCTGTGCTCTATTTCCACACATTTATGCTCTGTTTTAGCACATCTATGCTCTATTTTAGCACATTTGTGCTATGTTTTAGCACATACCTACAACAGTCTAGCGCATAGATTGGATACTTGAGTGCATCTGCATTAAATTTTAGCGCATTTGTGTTCTAAAACTGGGTAATTTTCTGACAACCAAAAAGTCTGCCATTTAGTCTAGTGTTTTCTATGCTCAGGGTCTAGAAGTCTGCAACCTATACTAAGAGGTCCCTAGAGAAAATATTAGGAATCCAAAGAAGTCTCTCAATTATAAAAAGCTATTGAAAAGGAGAAAGTTTTTATACCAAAGTCGAAAAATTTTGCTTGAACACAAAACTTTTATTCATCGATATCACGACTTTGTTAGAGGTTTCATTGATGAATTTTCCTTAGAACCATTATATTCAAGAGCTTTGTTTCAAAGAAGAGCTCTTTCTCAAAGGCATAATCATATTCAACCTATTCAGTCCTCTTTCATCCCCCAACCAATAATTTTGTACTCTACTTGTCCCAATCAAGTTCTGCAATAGAGAGAGCTTAGGAGCATTAGGCATTTATCAAAATCCTTAGTTTTACAAAACTACGATCAAACCTCACAAAGTGCAACATCATCTTTATTTTTGATTTTTGGTTTAATTCCCTCAACAAGATCATCATCCTTTCAACTGGGGAATCACGAGCTAAAGTTTAGAAATTTCACAAGTCATATCAATAGAATCTTCATTCTATTCCGACTTGGATATCAATCAAAATTGCATTATTTCATCTTTTGATCAAGGTTAGTTGAAATTGGGAAAAATATTATGCCTGTTGTCACAAGATCTTGAAAGCATATAGAAGACGACGAAATGGAAAGTACACTAAGCAACATGGGTGATAAAAATGATAGCGGTGATAAAGAAGAAAATCCTTTTCACTGACTTTGCACTAGGAATAATTTGAATAATGGTGAGATAACAAAAGAAATGCTTCAAGAAGCAAAACAAGATCTTCAATTCTATACTCTCATGGATAGAGTTTTGGAATGAAACAAAGAAAGATATTTCCTTTCATTGGCCAATCAAGGAGCTAAGTTACCTATTGATTTTGACATAGAAAGGATTAGAGAGGATTCTAAGGCCCCCCTCAATGATTTTAGTGCTCTTACTCAACAAATAAGAGCATTACAAGGGAAAATAAAATAAATACAATGGGGTACAATAAAGAAATATTTTTTGGAAGAAATATGCCCATATCCATTTGTCAGGAGTCTTACCATGATTCCTTTTCCAAAACATTGTGAGATCCCAAAGTTTGATAGGTATAACGGGAAAATAGATCCCATTGATCATGTGAGGGATTTCTAAAATATGAGCTTAGAATTTTCTCATGAAGATACCTATCTAATGCGATTGTTTCCATGAAGTCTGGGTGGAAAATCCATGGAGTGGCTTTCCAAGATCACTCCCCTCATCAGAACATTTGAGGAGTTAATAAATAAGTTCATATCGCAGTACTCCTATAATATAAAACACCAAATAACCATGCTTGATTTATGTAGAGTAAAACAAAATATTCGGGAACCCTTCACCACATTCTTACAAAGGTGGAGAAGTTTGTTTGCAAGATATTCTCGTCCTGTTCTGGAAAAGGAAAAGATGGAAATCTTTATCGACGGTCTGAATCAAGAGATGAGTTATAGGCTAAATCTCCATTGTCCTCAATCATTTAAAAAATTGATTGAAAATGAAATTACTATTGAAGGTGCCTTGGTCAAGCGTGGAGTTTTAAAGCTTGATAAAGAAATTCCAAATTCATACAACAAAAAAATTGCAACAATAATGACAAGTCACAATTTTGGACTCGGAATAAAAATGTAGTGAATGATGGGGTGGTAGATGCTAACAAAGTGAATGTAAAGCCTACCATTCTTAATGTATCAGGTTTCCAACACACCAATGATTCTATAAATTCTATTAACCAAAGAAATAATTCCAACCAAGGAAATGTGACCAATAATCTTGGTAATAATCTTGGTAATAATCAAAATTCAAATGCGCCCAGATCTCAATTTTTTTCAAATCGACATAGTTTTACTCCCCTGGGCCAGTCTTTGGAATCAATTCTTAAAGAACTATTGAATCAAAATGCTACTACATTGCCACCACAAAGATATTATGAGCCTTGATTTAAACCACCATCATGGAATGACTCATACTATTGCGATTATCATAGATGCAAGGTTCATAAGACAAGTAATTGCCAAGGGTTAAAGAATCTCATTTAGGATTTGATTAATGACCATACTATAATGGTTGAGGGACATAATTCCAATGATCATCATCAAGCATTCAAGGATCCTCTCCCCAATTATCAAAAATGGGAATCTTTAGGTGACAAAGGCAAGAATGTGAATCATGTCTACGGCACCATCATCAATCATATTTACACCAATGATCAACAAGTCAATGCTATCAGGATCAAAGGAAATCAAGAATATCAAGAGGTTAACGCTACAAAAAGGGGATAGGCCAAGATCATTGTAAGAGGAAGTTCATCTAAGTTAGAGATTCCCCCTCCAAGTCAGTACAATTTGGTCGATCAATTGTGAAAAACATTGGCCAAAATTTCTATCTTGGAGTTGCTCAAAATATCACCGGCACACAAGGACATTCTGGAAAAGGCACTCATTGACTTAACTATGTCTCCTGATCTAGATATCAATAAATTTCAAGCCATGGTGGGACACTTTTCCACACCCACATGTTTATCCTTTTCTGAAAAGGATGACTCCTCCATGACCCATCCCCATAATTCATCGCTTTATCTCAAGGTCATGGTTCATAAAGCCCAAATTAGACGTGTTTTAATAGATGGGGGAATTGGATTAAACATATGTACTTAAAAATTGGTCCTTTCTTTGGCATATTTAGAGTAATCTATAGATCCACGAAGGAAAATTATAATGAAATCATATGATGATGAAGAAAGAACTTCCAAAGGTCTCATCATGCTACCAATTAGAGTGGGACCTGTTGTGAAGAATACCTTTTGCCAGGTTCTAGATTGGGATTTATCCTATAGTATACTCTTGGGTCATCCATGGATCCATGTTGCAAGCAGTTCCATCTACTTATCATCAATATTTAAAGTTTCCATATGACAAACAAGAAGTAACAATACCGGCGGGCCATATTAGCAGTTAGACTTGTTCTAACCTTAGAGAAACTCAGGACACATTTTTCCCACATAATAGAGAGGCTTTGGCCATTTCTACTTCAAAACATAGTGAACAAGCAAGGGAAATGATAAATAATTTTGGCACCAAGCTAAAATTAAAAGATAATGGGGTGGGAGAATATTTTTTATGTCTCTCTAATCTACCCCTATCCCCAGGATCCCATGGTCAACCTTCAACATCCATACAACAGGCTACAAAAGCTTCAGTATCATGCACACAACCTTTGATTCCCATCACGAAGTTTGATGGAAGATTTATCAAGGTAGATACTCAAGAAAGTGAAACTGAAGATAGGGCTATCCTTGATTGGCTCTATAAAGATGAAGATGAATTGGTCCAACATATCAAGTTACCCACTGAGTAATATGGAAAGGGCTATGAAGGAAATGGCCCTATCGGCAAGAGAAAAGAAGGTATTGTTGAACCTATCTGACTAAAAACAATGAAACCTAGAGATAAAACTGGGTTAGGATATGGTGAGCATAAAAAGGAAGAAATAGTACAAAGAAAGTTCAATGAGGAATTAGCTGAAATAGTTCTTAGAATACAAGAAAAAAATTCTAACGTTGACTCCAATGAATATGAATGGGACACCATTTTCGATGATAAATTATGGAGGGACAAATAGGTGGATATTGTGCAAAAATTTACACCCACACTCACACAAGGGGAAAGCTCAAGGCCTCCACTTGATTACATCCTACAAATCAACCATGACTCAAGTGATGATGATTCGATTCAAAATGATATAGATAATCGATAGGAGGAGACCATCATAGATCTTCCCCATAGCGAAAATGATAATAGTATCATGACCTTAACCGCTAGTGACCTTACCCAACCTGATGATCCATTTACCTTAGTCCATCTTGAAGTCATTGATTGGGAACGAATTACACCAATTGATATCCCAACTTTTCCCAATGATGAAACCATTGTAAACTTTCTATGCTCATCCAACTTAGAAACAGGTTCCCCCAGTGAGTCACAAGATCAAAGTTTCAAAATAGGAAAGTGCCAAGTTTTTCAGCTACAAAATTAACAATATAAAAGAAAGATCTAATGGTGAAAACCTAACAAAGGCAATATTAGATCATGAAAAGAGAAAAATAAAAAATGTATCCAACAGTGAAAACCTTTTAAAGGCACTAGAGGATGGGAAACTTGACACTCTTTTGGAGCACTATCAGGAAAAGTCTTCCATTTTGATAGAACCAACAAAGGAACTCAATATAGGTACTACAAAACAACCCAAAGTATTGCAAATTTTTGCATCCCTGACAGAAGATGAAATCCCAAGGTTCATAAAATTCCTCGAGAATAATCAAATCATTTTTGCATGGTCATACACAGATATGCTTGGATTAGATTCAAATCTCAACATGTATCATTTATCCATCAAGCCAGGAGAAAAACGTGTGAAGAAAAAACTCTGAAAAATGCACCCACATGTTGCATTACTAGCCAAAGAGGAATTAAAGAAACTGTTAGATGTAGGATTCATGCGGTCTATAGACTATGCAAAATGGATTTCCAATATTGTACCTGTATCAAAACTAGATGGAAAAATTAGAATTTGTATAGATTTCAGGGATTTAAACAAAGCATGCCCAAAGGATGATTTCCCCTTGCCAAACATAGATATGATTGTAGATTTGACTGTTGGACATGCTATGTATTCACTAATGGATGGATTTTATGGATATAACCAGATAAATATTGTGCCTGAGGATCAAGATAAAACATCGTTCACATGTCTTTGGGGTACATATTGCTGGAATGTAATGTCGTTTGTACTAAAAAATGCAGGAGCTAAATATCAATGGGCAATTACTATATTTTTTCATGACATGATACACACATTCATGGAGGATTATGTAGATGATCTCCTGGCCAAATCCAACACAAGGGAAGGACATTTGGCTATCTTATCTATAAAAAATGTCAAAATGGAAAAATTTAAAGTCAAACTTAATCCTAAGAAATGCGTCTTTGGGGTGAAATATGGAAAGCTACTAGGTTATATTGTGTTAGAAAAGGGAATTTAGGTGGATCCGACTAAGGTACAAGAAATCCTCGATATGCCACAACCAAGGAACATTAGTCAACTACGCTCATTACAAGGATATTTACAATCCATCAGGAGATTCATTGCACAACTAGCACATAAGAGTTTACCGTTCACTCATCTCTTACATAAGAATGTTCCATTTAAATGGGAAGACAGGTGTGAAGCAGCATTTGATCAAATAAAGAATTATCTAATGAATCCACTAGTGTTGATTCTACCAATGCAAGGTGAACCGCTTATATTGTATATTTCTGCCACAAAAGTGTCCTTGGGAGCATTATTGGCATAGGAAGAAAAAATAGGAAAGGAGCGAGCAATATATTACATTAGTTGAACATTGACAAGTCATGATCTAAATTACACTTTCATTGAAAAATCTTGTTTGGTAGTAGTGTTTACTTCTCAAAATTTATGATACTATATACTAGATCATACAATAAAACTTGTGGCTAAGATTGATCCTTTAAAGTATCTTCTAAGTAAGGCAACCCTAAATGGTATATTGGCTAAATGGGTTATGATCCTAAGTGAGTTTTAAATTAATCATGTCGATCAAAAGGCCATCAAAGGAGAGGTTATAGTGGATCAGTTGGAAGAGGTCCAAATGCAAGCAGAACATCCAACACACATTGATTTTCCTGACATTGATATTTTCACAACAACCACTAAACAGTCATGGGCACTTTATTTTGATGGCTCCTACACTCAACATGGCTCGAGGGTAGGTATTACTTTCATCACACCTCAAGGGGATACAATTCCAAAATATTATTAGTTGATGTTTCATTATACCAATAACATAGCTGACTATGAAGCATTGTTGATTGGAATGAGAATTGCATTAGACTAGAAAATCACAAAACTGCAAGTTTTTGGTGATGCACAACTTGTCATAAATTAGATAAATGATGAATATCAAACTAAAGATGACAAGTTGAAACCAAGATCATACATGCAAACCAAAAGGCCTTCCACAAAAGAGAAAAAAATAAAAAGCAAGAGCTTTGCATGAAGATGTGCAAATTGATATATTCAGAATTAAGAGATTACAATGAGATGATTTTCTTTATAAAAGAAAATTATGCATAACCCTAATGTTGACCTAAAATGGAAACCCTAGTGTGCACACTTAATAATTAATCAATTATTAATGTGCCTAATTTTAGCTTAAGTAACTAAAGGAATAAGTGACTTAACTAATTAACCAATATGATATAATTAATTAAGTGTAATAACTTATTACTCTAACACCCCCCCTTAAGATTAACTTAGGAAGTAGCTAAAACACTAAAAAAAAGATACATGAAAGCAAAGATGGGTCCCGACAACTAGGCCTGATTAGGTGCCCATGTACAAATGCAATAATGAGGTAGAGAAGGAAAACCCAGTGGGACAAAATCCCCCTAAAATGAGATGACTACCACAAAGAAGCACTGGAAGAACACTATAGAGTAACATTGGAACCGCAATCTGACAAGCAAGGAAAGATAATTTTGTTTACAAGAAACCATATCAGAATCATAATAATGCAACAACAGACTTGATGCCACAAAACAATTGAAAACTCCAAATGGGAACAACCCTAGAATCCATAAAGCAATAGTAGATGATATGATGACAGAATCTGGAAGCCATGTATCTCAATTTCGATGCCAAACTGAGACTGAAACTCTTCCATGGGAATAAAAATGATAAAGACTCAGGAACATTAACCAAAAATTTAGTGGCCCTCAAACTGAGATGGATCCGATGCAGATCATTAACCATAGGATCTCAATCTAAAGTGTGAACCGATATGAATCTGATATGTGTCAAGCTAAGAAAAAATGTGACCAAAAGAAATGAAGAAACCAGATTACAACTCATACGATTTTTCATAAAAAAACAAGAAGATCAAAGTGAATGCACACTCTTATTAGATTATTATGCAAGAAACCCCTCCGATGGAACTTTATATCAGTTCATTTATTACAATACCCAATTATTGCAAAAGGAGACAATGCTAAAAATTCATAAAATAAAAATAAACATAGACCTTAAATCTATGTAGAGGACTAAACCTGCTTTCTAATGCTGCAAGAATGGCGAAAAAAGGATCATCGAGTCAAAAAGTATGCCCTCCGGAGTGAAAACAACAACATCTGAGTTCAAGGGCTTGCAAAATAAAATTGGAGCATAACCAGGAAAACATAATTGTACCAACAGAATGGGTGCAGAACCATATTTCCAATGATATCTCGTTTGCAAAAAAATGACTCCGTATGCAAAAGTTATGTCTAATTTGGTGAAAGTGCTCTGATTTGGCCAATATGGCCTACAGGCAGGCAAGGGGGCTAAAACAAATTCGGCCCTTGGTCATGTGCATGATCAAGGGCTAGTGGACTGGGGGTTGGGGTGAAGCCCCTGGTCATCCATATGACTATGCAGAGTCTACAGGAGGTGAATGGGGGTTGGGTACATAGTGCTTGGTCCCCCATGTGACCGCGGTGTATGCTAGCCGAACCCACAAGGGTTGTCGAAGGAGGGCGATGAGATTTGGTGGCGTCGCCCAGTGGTCGTCGAGTGGCGCAGCGGTGGCACCCAGCGTGTAAACTGTAGGCATTGGTGGCAGTCCCAAAAACACTTTTTTTGTGATTTTTTTAATTTTTGTGCCTCAGGGAGCATGCAGGGAGGCCGTACGACCTCCCTAGCAATTTCTTTTTGCCTTCCAGACTAACTGCTCAGAAATCGAACAAACAATAGGCGTCCTTAGGGTTTTTGGCCACTGCAAACACAATGGTGACCTCCGTTTGTGCTCAAAATGCTATGAAAGATAGGCTACCCCCAGAGCTTCCAAAAAAACACCGAGCTTGAAACCCTCACCGATTTGGAAAATGATGACCAAAATCTGCAAAAAAAAAGCCACTCCTGACTTTGTCCAACGCTCTAAATACAATGATGAAGCCCAATCTGATCCAAAATTCCACATAGATGAACTCAAGGTATGATACCCTCGAGGAACCCCAAACGAACTCTGCAATGATTTTCTCCAGAATCTGAGAAGGGGTTGCATGTCAAGGCTCTAATACCATGTTAGAAACCAAGATCATACATGCAAACCAAAAGGCCTTCCAAAGAAGAGAAAAACAATAAAAAGCAAGAGATTTGCATGAAGATGTGCAAATTGATATATTCATAATTAAGAGATTACAATGAGATGATTTTCTTTATAAAAGAAAAGTATGCATAACCCTAATGTTGACCTAAAAGGGAAACCCTAGTGCACACACTTAATAATTAATCAATTATTAATGTGCCTAAGTTTAGCTTAATTAACTAAAGGAATAAGTGACTTAATTAATTAACCAATATGATATAATTAATTAAGTGTAATAACTTATTACTCTAACAGTTAATGCCTTAGAAAAACATGGTGGATTATTTCAAGAGATACTTTCTTGATATCAAGTTCACGCAAATTCCATGTACTAACAATAAGGTTGCAGATGCCATGGCTACAATTGCATCACTACTCCAATTGTCAGAGAACCAAGCACGGTATGATTTTCTGGTCGAACAATTATTTTCTCTCGCTTATGATAATCCAAAAACTCAAATCATTTGTCACCTAGCTGGTTCTGATTCTCCCTTGTATGGCCAAATCTATGCATATCTAAAAGATACCATTTTTCCCATAGATTTGTCTAGGAATCAAAAAATTAATTTCATACACCAATATTCTCGTTACACCCTAATTGCTGACATATTATACTGATGTGGTCTTGATAGTACCCTCCTTTGATGTCTCAAATGCGATGAATCAGAAAAGGCCTTACAAGAGGTTCATGGTGGTATTTGTGGGAATCATTCAATTTGACTAATCTTGGCAAAGAAACTTGTTAGAATGGGTTACTATTGGATTACCATGGAAAAATAATCTTTCATCTTTGTGAAGAAATTTTTAAAATTTTAGATTCATGGGAATCTCATTCATGCTCCTACTCAGGAATTGCAACCCTTCACCACAACATGGCCTTTCGCTTAGTGGGGATTGGATCTAGTTGGAAAGATACACCCATCATCATCAAATGGACATAAATTCATTATCACAACCACTGAGTACTTTAATAAGTGGATTGAGGTTGTTCCTTTGACAACTGTTACTGGCAAAAAAATTTCATCCTTCAATTTGAACTATATCATATGGCGGTATGGCATTCCTAACTCTATTATCACAGATAATGGAAGAACTTTTAAAAATCAAGATGTTGATGAAATCTTTGAAAGGTTTCACATCCAACACAGGCTCTCTATGCCTTATTATCCATAGGGAAATGGCCAAGCAGAGGCTTCAAACAAAATAATTCTAAAGAAAATAGTGAATGATTTTGGTCATGATTGGCATGTGCAATTAAATCCAACTCTGTGGGCATATAGAACCAACATTCACATGCCAACACGTGCTACCCCATATACCTTGGTTTATGGAGGAGAAGCCATTTTTCCATTAGAAGTTGAGATTCCCTCACTTTGGGTATCACTGAAGGGGCTCATAAATGATGAGGATTACAAAGTATCAAGATTTCAAGAGTTGGAACTGCTTGACGAGTGGCGACAAAGTGAAACTAATCATTTAAAGGGGTATCAATAATTTATCTCCTGCAGTTACAATCATAGAGTCAAACCACGAGCTTTTCAAGTGGGTGACTTAGTTCTCAAAGAAAACCCTTGTAATCAGCAAGATCGGGAAAAGAAAGGCAAGTTTGAGCCCAATTGGTTAGGTCCATTTTTCATCATTGTATCATATGGATCGGGGGCATATCAGTTATCAATGCCAAAAGGGGACCTGCTTGAAGATATGACCAACAACATCCACCTAAAGAAGTTTTATGCTTGAAAAGTATCAAAGCCAGTATAAAAAGTCCTAGAAAAATATCAAATACAATGTAAAAAGTCATGAAATAATTCATAAAAATGGGAAAATCTAATCAAGGTGAAAACCTAGCAAACAGGCATCCTTTTGACATACAAAAAAATAAAAAAAGATCAAAAATATTAAAGAGAATTTAAAAAAAAAAAAATCAGAAAAAGTGCAATAAAAACAAATGGTGAAAACCTGGAAAATAGGAAGTATTTGTGATTTAGTTGGCTCTCCCATCTACTAAGATACATTCTGCATTATTCATATTTATTTTTCATCGGCATCATAGGCATGCCTAGCCATCATATTCGCATCATGTGCCCAACATTTCTTTGGAACGACAAGGATTTCATCATGGCTTGATGTTTAGTGATTATCCTTAGTATTAGGTTGTGTCTTATTCGAAGTCAAATTTCGAGGTCATTTGGGGGCAGTCAACTTTTGAATATTTTTGGCAGACAAAACAACATGTGTCAAGTATCGGTATATCGGAACAATAAAAAAAATGTCCAATTAGACTGGGTCCGAATAGCTGTCAAAGTGGAGACTAAACAAATTGGATGATCTTAATCTGAGTTAAAATGAATGAAAAACTTAAAAGCATAATTTGAATTGTTGTTTTGACATTTGATGATAGCATATCTCTGGAGTGGTTCAATGATGTATCGAACTAGAATCACAATGAAGTAATATGATTTTTCTTTGATTGTTGTCTGTAAGCTAATCACTAGTATTGTGCAAGTTTGTCAAAGAAACATAGTGACATTTTGGGATTTGCATAAGAAGTTGGTTAACTTTTGTCTGTTTGTGCAAACAATACTCAGGTCATCTTGGTTCAATTATACCTTGATGCTTGTATTAAATTGCTATATCAAAAATAATGAAAGTTGTACTCAGGTCATCACCGGTGCTAACATCCCTATTGATGCTTGTACTAAACTTTCAACATATCAAAAGGCTCAATGATGAAAATTACGGAATGACAATAGTGAAATGGTTCATTTAGGCATTTTAGAATTATATGATTCATTTTTGTATGTATGGTTGTATGAAATATTTTTGGAGGTTGGAAATAATACATATCTCTTTTTAAGACATCGATTGAGTACACTTGGACATTTATTATATCTCACTTCATTTTCATATTTCATCATATCATTTTCACATCAATTTCATTGTACATTTTCATTTATTAACTGTCATATCATTTTTCATTATCATTATCCACATTATTATTGCTAGTTACCATTGATTTTCATTATCATCATCATATTAAACTCTAGAAAATTGTTTCATTTGCAGGATCATCCACCCATAAATCATCATCATAATTCATATCATATGCATCCATTAACATATCATCGTAATCATAAACAACATAACTTATAGAAATAAAAATGCATACATAACCATTCATCATAAAATCATCAAGGACACATGCATATCAAGAATCGTCACTGCATATCATAAATCTCATAAAAAATAAATGTCCATGGGTACAAGGATATCAAATGTCTGAACAATATGAAAAATAAATGCAATCTTATCGAAGGTTTGTACGCTGCTGGTCTCTAATGATGGTGGGCTCGCTCGAATCGATGGCGCTCGTAGTGGATCGACATCTCAAAATTATCTCTCAGAGCTATGAAAATAACAAAAGGTTGTTGTTCAAATGAGAATGAATTTTTACCTTTTCCACCTTTTAAGGGGTTAAATAAGGTACGGTTATTTTTAATTTTTACCCTATAGAGTGTTATTTCGGGAGATAAATCGAAAAATCTCCTTAAAATTCATTTCAAATCTTTGAATCATCATCAGCATCATCTATCAGAATGATTTATCTCTCGAGGGGGTATATAGCATCATCAGTTAATTTTTCAAAGTCAGTAGCAAATTTTTGAAATCGGATTTTTTCTTTGAAGCAATGCGTAAAACACATCACTTCAAAGAGGGGTAAAATGTATACATCTAAAAGTGGTCATTGTAAATTAATATTCTAAAGTCATCTACATATAAATAAATTTGATTGTTTATTTATATTGTTCACCTTTCTAAATTCTTCTAGCTTAATTAAATAAATAAGTTTATTTAATTATTACCATCTTCTTCTTAATTAAATTAAATGAATGTCATAATTTATTTATATTAATTATCATATTATTCTAATTTTGAATGTTTAAATTCAAATAAGGGAATATTCCTCCAAACTTATTCTTCATCCCACATTTAAATTAAATATTATAAATATTTGATTTAACACCTTTTTCTCACCTAACATTTAATTAAATATTTTAAATATTTAATTACATTCCTTTTTCATCTCTCACACATAATTAAATATTAATTATTTAATTATGGAAGATTCTAAATTCATTGTCACATTTAATTAAATAAATTTATGTAATTAGGAATTTATCCTCAACTTTCAACCAACTTTCATTAATCAAATGACAAATGACACGATTGTTTCCATTTTTGAATGAGGATGGTTTTGTGGTTTGAAAACATTCCTCCATTATTATCTCAACCTTCCATCTTTCTCTCAACCTCCAAAATCTCTCACCGTTTATCTTGAAAGGTTTGAATTTGACCATTGATATTTTCCAACTAGATTCTTGACTTCAAAAATCTATAAATACAGCGCTTTGGTAAGTAGATTTCATCCTAGATTTTGTGAATTTAGCGTGATTAATATAGTTGCATTCGAATCAACATTTTAGCATGACATCTCAAGTTCATAGAATTTTAGTTTTTAACTTCATAGCTAAAATAATTTAGCAATGGACATGCATGTTGCATAATCACGTTCTCCTAAGTTTTCATTCCAACAAGCTGCTTCTTACACCAATTGAGAGCCAGTAACTTGCATCAAATCCTTGGAGATAGAGGACAATGAAACACTTTTGAAGGAGTTGTTGTTATTAAGAGTTTGTTTTATCTTTTTAATTAGTTTCCTTTGATTTAATGTTTCATTGGTGTGTTAGTTTAACTTATTAGTGGGTGATCGCACAATACTGGTTTACAATTTTTGGGAAAATTGGACACTGAATTGATTTTTTTAAACTAAATCTTCACTTTCGGGCTCCTATAGCGGCTAAACCATGAGGAATTTGAAGATGGTGTAAACTAGTGATTTGTGATGTTTTGTCTGTAGATTATAAATGTATTTTTTTCAATTTTTTTGGAATCAAATTTCACTTTTTTTTCCATCTCCTCTGAAAACTATATTTTTTCTAAAAACAACATTTTAAAGAGTGATGCTCACCGTATACAACATAATTTTTTTTGTATGAAGGATAAAATTCTATTTTTTTCGAATTTAGATTTTTAACTAGTATATCTAGCACTTTCATTTGGTTTCATAGTGTTATATTAAATATTGTTTCCTTAACCAAGTTTCAAAGTCAAACCAAATACAATTCAAACATAGATGGACTGTATACAACATAACTTTTTATTTATGTATCGAGATTCTTTTTTTTTTTAAATGGATAGAGGACATCAATACCCAGCCCGAACATATTTAAAAAAAAAATTATTTTGATGATCTACTATTTTTCCACATGTGTAGAACAAAGAGCTTGATTTTTGGTGAAAAACCTATGTTTAATAAAACTAAAAAATAAAATACATAATAAAAGAAAACCATATTAAAATTATATTCGACGGATAGCTCATTCTAAGGACTATCATTATCTAATTAGGTTTCTGAATTTTTCTCCATTTTCATCCTCAAATTAAGCTTCGAAAGACATTTTTTTATAGAAATTTATAAATTTTTGGAGAGACAGGGAAAAAAGGGGGTTCTCTCGAACCTATGCAAATTTATGGGTAGGGGGGTTCGATCGAATCCCCCCAATATGGGTTCAATTGAACCCCTGACATATACATACAAAAGTCAAACAACTTTTCCAGGGTTTCTTTGCATTTTTCTGAGCTCAGTCTGTGTAAAAAGCAATTTTTAGGTGACCCTCGTGCTTCCAGGCGTGTCAGCTGAAAAAGACAATTCTCACTTGAAAAATGATGAATTTTTTTAGAATGTTATATATATTATTTGTTATTGTTGCATTTTTTATTATCTTTGAGGCAATTGTTCTAAGTTTTTTCAATTCTTTTGTCACAAATTTTTTGCATTTTGGAGGAGAATTTTCTTTCAGCTTTCAATCATTTTTAATTTGAAGAAAAAAATGGGACAAAAATAAAAAATAAAAAACAAGGCTCAACTAAATTTTTCAAAAGATAAAGAATAAAATAGACACAAACAAAACTTGAGAAATTATCATAGAAGGAAACAAGGTACGTGTTTATTTCTTCTCTTTCTCGTCAAATATGGGTAAATTTATTTACTTACAATAGTGGGTTATCATATGTTTTATCTAGCAACAAGGAAAAATGCATCAAATAATTGATATATAAGAAAATTGAAGGTTCCTCATTTCAATTTTATGAAAATGAAAACTCAAATGCACATCCTTAATGAGTTCTATAAAACTAAAATCTGCAAGTTATCACTAGATTTCATAGTACTGCATTACTCTCAATTTCCTCTCTTTCTTGATAAATAATTATTTGTAGCATCAATTGTTCATCTTTATACATTCTTAATTTCAAATTTTCTTCATTAGATCCATGATACTTTATCACAACTCTATATTCTTACTTCTATGCTACAACCTTCTTTTTTATCACCATCTATCCTTTCTTGCACATCACAATTTATCATTCCTTCATATTTAGATTATATTGAATGTATTTATTATTGTTACATGAGATTATGTGCATTATTAGATTCAATTTCACTTAGCATCCCTTTTGCATTCTCTACTACTGTCTCCTCCTTCTTGAAATACTCATTTTGATCCTATGGCCTTCATCTTCCTTCCTTACTTGGAAACAACCAATATGTAGTGCCCCACCTTTTTTTGAATTCTATTAATAATATTCCATATATATCCTACCTCCTAAAATAGGTTTCTAAATTTTTATAGTACTCTATCTAATCTCCATATCAATTGCAAACATATTTGTGGTGCCTACTACTACTCTTTTATGAATCCTTATACTAAATTCTTTACTAGTTTTGATCTACAATATATTCTCTTTATTTGTATTTTTTTGTAGCACCCAATTTTGTATCTATCTATGTTTATATCCTTCTTTAAATCCTTATATTTATTTCATCCAATTGTGCATCATCAATTATATCTATGGTAGAAACACCATCTTTCACCAGTATTTCCCCCTCTATCTTTGTATCTCCCTTTGTATCAATCTTAGGTAGCTTCCTCAATTAATATAGCCATCTAAATACATCATGTTCTTCTACATCTCTTTCTTTTTCTATCTTTTTGTCATAATCTTAATCCATATTCATATTCAGTGATATATGTACTATCTAGCCCTCCATGTATAAAATGTCAATTCTTCTTTTTGGGAGTCAAAGATTTCATTACGTTCTACATGAACCAATTTGAGATTAAGAAAAAAATTTAAAGCGCCAAAGAGTCCTTTTGAATCTCAAACACCTCAAAAATTATTTTTCCTTATAACCCAATAGGTTGACCTTTATATTCTACCATGTTCTAATGAAAATTTTGGATATGCTCTCTCATCTAGTACTATATCATAGGGAGTATTGTGTAAATTTGGTTTCCTAAGCTCCTCACAATTTATTATAAAAATAATTTTAACATCTACTCCCAAGTTTATTAATATATTTTTCATCCATAAAAATGAGTTCTATATGATTATGCCCATTTAAAAATATTAAGATGTGAAAGAGATGCATTTTTTTGTAATTATCATGTTCTAATTAATGTCTATTCTAACATGTTCCAAGCCAAAAATTAAATTATTTGAGTGTTGAAATTTATATATATTTTTTGTTTTATAACTTGAAAATTAGATCTTGTTCAGTATTAATATATAGGGACTAAATGTTGAGATAAAAATCCTAACGATCTATCATAATGGGATGCCTTATCTAAGAAAAATAAAATATTTAAATTACTAGATCAACTATCTACTTAGGTACAAAGAGGCTCATAGGCTTACCACACTATCTAATAACATGTTATTTTTTTATGGAAACCATAACATTCTTATATTATATAACATGATTGAATTATAGAACTTGATAGTAACAAGTCTAAAGCTTAGTCACTAGCATGCATAAATTTAATTGCATTAAAACATGAAAATATAATAGTGAGCTATCATGTTGTAACACACTCATATTTTTGATGAAAAATAGTCATAAGTAATGTGCGTTATTTTCTTCATACATAATAGGATAAAATTATTGTGTACTGTAAAGTGTATTTTTGTTGATTTGGGGTAATTTTAATTTAATGAATCATTTATCTATAAGATGGAAGGGGAAAGTTTCTTTAATTTTTTAGCAATTTGAGTTCAAAATTAAATCACTTTTATTTTCATTTATGTTGAATCATTTTTTAATTATAATCTAAAATTTGAATCTGTTGACACCTCCAAACACTCATCTCTAAGTTGAAATAAATTATGCATGGTAAATTTTATGTTGAATGAAATGCATAAAATAACCCCCTTAATTTCCTCCATCAATCCCAAGGCATTCTTGTGATTATCAAGTATAGATTTTAAGGTGTCTCAAGAATAACAAAATGGAAATTTTCAAAGATTAGTAGAAATCTTTAAAATTTAATATAAATGTAAAAAATATGCATTGGAAAGATTTTGTAACATCATTTGAGTTTATAATATCTATATAAAATATTCAATCAAAAAGAACATAAATACATGTCCATAAATTTTTTAGATATATATATATAGTGATGTCTTGCATATTTTTACTTCAGGACGTCTTGTCAAAGACTAAAAATTGGAACTACTAACTAATTTGGTGCAAGACGATTGATTGAAGAATTGATTTTGAAACTGACTGTATTTTAGCTAAGAACACATTTCGAATGGTGCTTTAAAAGGAAAATTTGTCTTCCATCATATAGATTTAATTAGGGAGTGAATGAACACTATTTTTTATGCTTGAGATGGTAGGGAGTATGATCTCACCTTGTGTAAATTTGGTGATTAGAAACCAAACCCATCGTCTTTGTATGTGTTTAATACCTTAGAGGGGCCTACCTCACAAGAGTGAACGATTCCAACCGGTTTTTTGCTCGGGTTGTATATAAAAGGATGATTCTAAATTGTTAAGTCCTCATGGTATCTAGTCCTTAGCCGTGCATGTGCCATTCAAAGGTATAAGAGCCCCTAGTAGAGTGGTTAAAGCCTTAAGTGGTTTGTTGTACACTCGCGAGGTGCCATGTCTCTGAGTATTCACTAGAACCCTCTTGGTTTAGAAAGCCAAAATCCCTTCTATTCATTGGTGTAGCAATGATCATTGCCAAGGCATCCACATTCTCATAGTTCTTAGTAGAGGTGAAGAGTCTGTCATGGGAGATTCATGAGGGCTCGAAGATTGGTTGACTCGAGAAGTGAGTGCAATGTAGGGGGGAGCCAATGTGTCCAAGATTCTAATTCACCAGCTAAGAATAAGTGCGGCTGGGGAAACCCACGTGGAATCTAGTGAATATAGTCCTTGCCAACCTTAGGATTTGTTCTTGTATTGTTAAAATCAAACATTTTGTCTGTTATGTCTTGTGTGTGTGTTTAAAAATAAACCTCAAACAAACATCACACCTAGTACTTGGCAACACCTTAAACCTTGCAAAATCCCAAAATATTAAACAACAAAAAAATACCAACATGAACAAGTATCACTTAGATTTCTTGGGGATCATCCTTTAGTTCTGATTTTTCAATCCTTGCATTCCACCTAGTCTTTCCATCCCATATAGTCCTTGCATATTCATAGCCCTTTCATCATAGTCCTTACATATTCCTAGTATTGCATACATAGATCATATATCAAATAGTCCTTGCATACATATATATCATTCCACCTAGTTTTTGCATGTACAAACCCTTGCATATCAAGATAATATCACCTAACCTTTGCATGTTCCATGAATTTAGTCCTTTGCATATTCATCATTGATCAGATAAAACCCTTATCTTACACTGCCACTACTCTTCCTAGGTCTCAAAATCAACCCATTGGCTATCTATCACCCACATCACTTATGGTTTATCATGGACTTGAGTTAGGGAACATACCATTATCCTTGCTTGTCTAGGAAAATAATTTTGGAGTCCATCATCTCCTACATACCCTCTCTTGGTCATTGGTCCCTTGTTTTTATCCATCATAACACAAGTCAAGACTTGCATTCCTAGCTTATCTTTGGACCTAGAGTTGCATTTGATCTCTTACATTCTTATCTTATCACATCATATCATACCATTTTCATATATCCCATCTTAGAATCATATCCTTTTCATTTCATCCTAGTTATTACATATTCCTAGTCTTGCATACATAGATCACATCACATAGTCCTTGCATACATATATATCATTCCACCTAGTTCTTTCATGTACAACCCCTTGCATATATCAAGATCATATCACCTAACCAAGTTGCATACATTCCATAAATTTAGTCCTTTTTATATTCATCATTGATCAAATAGAACCCTTAGCTTGCATAAGATTTCATCCTCCGTCCACCTACCTTCACCATCAATAGTTTCCTAACACAATCCATGCCATTAATCCACAATTCAAGTGTCCACTTATCACCCTTATCCTATATTCTTCATTCAGAGCCTAATAATTTCTTATCACCTATTTTCAATTGCATTTTTTCCATGGAATTCTTAAGTTCAAAAATATTTGATTTCATATGTTCAACTCCACTTATATATCATCATATCTCACTTTCTTTGCACAATATTTTGTGAAATGTACAAATGGCTCAACAAGCAGGAATTTCTCAAGCAAAAGTCGAGCCCAATCTAGATATTGGACGAA
This sequence comes from Sequoiadendron giganteum, assembly GCA_007115665.2. Classification (NCBI taxonomy): domain Eukaryota; kingdom Viridiplantae; phylum Streptophyta; class Pinopsida; order Cupressales; family Cupressaceae; genus Sequoiadendron; species Sequoiadendron giganteum. The sequence goes on along the minus strand of CM021101.1, from coordinate 623,286,799 downwards.
ATGAATCAGTTGAAGAACACATGGAACTTGAAGATAGGGAGGAGGCCCGAGTTCAAACAATGCATATTAGAGAGGGGTCGGGATGACTTCCTTCTACACCAATGGATGAGCATAAAAAAGTAGCTGAAAAGGTGGGGAAACAAATTTCTTATAGAAATTTAGATCATTTACTTGAAATGGATATGGAGAAACTAAAATGTTATGCCGACCAACCTAAAGATAGGGGTAATAGGTCAATGACTAAATTTGTAAATAGAATAATCCATGATCATTTCAATCATCTTCAAACACTTGAAAAAACCCAATTGCTATCATGTTTACTTCTTCATAATGAGCTGAAAGAGTCATTACAATTGTTGGGTGTACATTTTGCATCAAATAAGAGGAAACACATGAGACTACAAAAATATATTGTTTAATTTTTTTAAAAAGGTTTAGATTCGATTGGGAAAGGATCTCGATCAGTGGATAAGGCCATTGCAAGAAAGGTGATTTTGACATCTTTTTTAAATAAAGAAATATCCAGAAAAAGAAAAATGTCAGCACTTTCCACTGAATTTGGTTATAGTAGAACCACACTAATAAAATATGAGAAAAAGAGAAAGGTTTTGGATGATAGTTCTAAAGCCAAATGGGAAATTAAGTGTAGATATCCCTATTCTAACAGGATTGAAGATGATGTTAGGAACTCGATCTCAAGTTTTTGGAATGATCAGACCCGTTCGTCATCAAATACTAGAGATTTTATGAGGCACAGGATTGGAACTAGTATTTATGAAGAACATATTAAACATTGACTAGACATAACAAAGCTTGAGATGTATATGAATGTTTGTAATATGTATCCTCATATAAAGATTGGGAAAACAATGTTTGAAAGGTTAAAGCCATATTATGTGAAGATAAACAAGTTTTTTAAAACTTGTTGTCGTTATCACATTGAATTTGATCTCTACTATCAGCTGTTTCAAAAGATAAGAGAAGAAAGATATAATTTTCAAAAGGCACCTCCTAAACAGGTTTGTTCATAAAGGATCTATTATGTGATCATTAAAATGGACCTCAAAGAAAATGCGTAAAAGGACTCTGTGAAACATGTGGAAATTTGGCTAACTTCTCTTCAACAAACAAAAATGCTGACCTAACAAAGACAGTAAATTGCAAGAGTTACAAGCATGTAAAGTTTCAAACAAATTTTGGGAAAGAATCCACAAGGTTAAACTATGTAGAAAAGGAGATACCTATTGGGAAGGTTATGGAAGATTTTCAGAAAATGATACAACCATACATACATCATTCCTTTTATACTAAGTGGCAATCATATCAATTTCGAACATTAAGAGATACTTTCCCACTTGGAACAATTCTATCAGTAGTTGACTTTGTAGAAAATTACTCTTTTGTACATCAAAAAGAGATTCAATCAGAATATTTCTTTTCAAAGTAGGCCACTATTATGGTTCATGTGTGTTATCGACATTCACAATTGGAATTGGATGGTGTTGAGAGTATAGATGAACAATGGGCCATCAAGAAAGAATATCACTTTTATATTAGTGATGATAAAGAGCATGACACACTTTTTGTACAACATTGTTTTACAAAATATTTTTTTGAGAATTTGAGAAGCAGGGGTGTAAAATTGGAAAAAAATTTGTATGGTTAGATGGATGTGCAGCACAATTAAAATCATCATGGCCATTTTATGCACTTTCTAGATATCATAAAATTTACAACATACCACATGTTTGGAGTTTCTTTGAGAGTGGGCATGGAAAGGGTTAGCATGATGGCATAGGAGCTTGCATCAAACATGCTTTAAGAAAGCATCAGATGAGTTATTCAAAAGATCATATAGACGATGCACATGATGTTGTTGAATGGTACAAGAAACACTTTGCATCAAATGAGGTCGGCACGTCTTCAAGAACAAACCAAAACATTCCACATAGAGTGTTTTGGGAGATATCAGGTATGTATAAATTACATTTTCAAAAAATTAAATTTATTTAAATTTAAAATTTACATATATATATATATACACACACACATGTTTGTTCACATAATTTTGTTACAAGTACATGTATCTAGGTGTGGATAGAATATCGACACATGGATGCAAGAGGGTAGAAAAAACAAGCTCTTTGCATTGTGTTATGAGTTCAGATAGTCACCCTAGATGGACATTATACACGAGGGATTACTCTTGTTTCTACACTGAGTGCATTGCGGGAAACTCTCATGTATGCAACAACGAAAAAATTGAATATGTTAGTAAATGGGATATGGTGCCACTATTCATTTCAGACACATATGACAAAAATGAGGATGAAAGATTTCAAGACATTCCTTTGATTTCAATTGATTATGACCATATTTCAAGATTGGTTAGAAAAGGTACTTATGTAAGTTTTCAATAATTTAAATATTATATAAATTTAATGATCTTTAAAGTCTATTATATCCATTTTATTCAAGAGCGGGTTGAACCAGAATGTTTGAGTTAGATTATATCCATGATTTTAAAGCTCACTTGTACATGTACATACATGTTCAAGATGAGAACTTATAGTAACTTGTTTGAACTTTGGATTTTTTTAGTTACTTATAATATATGTTGATGACAAGTGTTTTAAATTTGGTTGGACACAATTTAGGGGTTGAAATACATTGAGAACTTTAAATTGAGTAGATATTTTCAATTATATATTTGTTCCATGGAATTCAAGTACTTGTTCAAGAATCTAAATGATTTCATTTGAAATTTCATCTCCACTTATAGCTAGAAAAGTTATTATAAATTGATTCAAGAATTCAATGCTTAATTTTATGTTATGTACATAATGTGAAAACCTTTTTACAATAATTTCATTATTTATGGGTATGTGCAGGATCATGATGGGCCAAAAAGTGGTGATATGTAAGTGATATATGATGGCCCATGTGGGTGACGGCTTTTTTTTTACCCAAAATTGATGAAACAAAAAGGGTTTTTAAAGGAGATTCTCAGCTTTCCACCAATATAAATTATGATTTACTTTGAATTTAATAAATTATTATTATTCATTTTCTATTTGAATTATGACTAAACTCCTGATTGATAGGCTGATTGAAAAATATCTATAGATTTCAAATGGTATCACATTTTTTGAATTTAAAACATGTGTCACATTCTATGCTTCACATATTATAGGATTAAAATAAATAAAAAATGAATTTCATGAATTTTTGACCAAGTTAAGGTGGTCAAACATACGAGTTTTTATATTTTTTAAAGGTTGTAAAAACAAATTCATAATTAATTATTTAATTGGAAAAAAATTACAAAAAAATATGCATCACACCAGAACATGATTCCTCTAATTATATCTAAAATCTTAGAAAAAAAATATTATCACTTTATTGTGGTTAGGGTGGTTAGACAAACACCTACTTCTTATTTTTTCCCTGGCATTTAAGTACTACTGCATTGAAATTTTAAATTTTCACCAAATAGATTTTTTTTCTTTTTAAATAAAGCTAGTAGTTTAGAAACTATATTCAATTTTCTACAGATTCTATTCTTACATATTTTTCAAATAATATAGATAACTTATTCAAAATTTTACATCAAGTTGCCTAGCTCTTATTTTTTGAATTATGTTGCCACTTAAGGGCATGTTTTTTCCATGATGATCCTGCGCATACCCTTATATCTATTTAATATGACTATATATTTAAAGGTGAGTATTTAAACAATGAATATTTTCTATAATAAATCTATTGGTCCATAATTTGAGTATTCTATAGTATCTAATTTTCATAAAAAAAGTCATTGGAAGAGTGATGGTGGGAGTAGAAGAAAATTTAGCGTTAGTTTCAATGATATCCAAAAGAGCATGTTTATTTATTTATATCTTCAATATGTTTACCATAGTTCTTATTCATGTTCCCTAAATACTAGTTCTTTACCATAATTCCTATTCATGTTCCCTAAATACTAGTTTGACATTTTTTCCAACATTTTGGTGCATTTATCTTGATGTACAAAGTGTACTTTACATAGGACTATTTCTCTAAAGTATTTATAATATGGTTCTCAAGATTCATTTGACTCTTTCTTAAGACAAATAATTATTTTTCTTCTATTTTGGTGGAAGAGATCATTACAATTTGATAAATTTTTATTGTGTTAATATTATCCTCTTTAATTTAGATATCTACTTCCCATTCTTTTTAATGATGCATGTGTGATCATATACTATTGTGTTAATAAAATCTTTATTATGTGTTCTTTGTGGAAGTTTAAACTCTTGGAGTGCTAAATTACACTATAGTTTTGTTCAAATCTACACCTAAAACTTGCACTTGCATGCACACCTACTTGCACGGTAACAACTCTCAAGAAAGAAAGTTATAAAATTCATTGGCTATTATAAGTACTATAATTAAAGTGGGGTTTTGGCTTGATACCCACTAGAAAAAACACCTTTATTAAAGGCATGTGTTATTTTATTGAGGAAGGAAAGTTATATTCAAGTAAAATATTAAATTCTAAGATAGATTAGATCATCTATGGTGTATAAATGCTCTTTAAATTTATTATTTTAGATTAAATTCATCAATAATTTTGATGTGTAAATAAAATTATGGGCTCTATGATGTAAAAAATTTAAAGCAAAAATTATATAGTAAAATACCAAACAATATCCTAGATAAATATATATTTTGGAAGATTGAAAGCACAACCTAGTTTATTATCATTCAGTTAGTATGAGAAAATAATGAGGTTGGTGCAAAAAATTTCTTTATATAATTTCTTTATGTTTAAAAATGAAAATGTCTATGTAAATATTGACAAAGGTTTGCCGATTTTTATTTATAGTCTTCTTTATTTTAGATTGAGAAATGAATAAGAAGGGAAATATTTCAATTATTTTACTAATGAAAAAGCCATTTTTATGGTATACTTTATTTCTCTCTATTTTCATCATATATAAAGAGTTTATAGTCCCTAAGATGTGTTCCTTCAACTTTTCATCTAGTTGTCTAAGTTAGACAAACCAAAAAACTCATTAATTAAACCAAGATTTTCCACATGACCATCATAATCATAATCTAATGTACAATGTATAAAAAATTAAAAAAATGTAGCCCAAGTCATATATAATGAACATAAAATGTATCAACAATCTAAAAAATATAGCCCAAGTATAATGAACATAAAACATGTAGCCCAAATCATATTACATAAAACATGTAGCCTGAGTCATAAAACATAAAACATGTAGCCTAAGTCGTACAACATGTAGCCCAAGTCATATATAATGAGCATAAACAACTCATAAATCAAGATCAGCCTAATATGAATATCGACTCCTAATCGAACGATCATCTGAATGAGAACCCTGATCTAAAAGATGTGCTAAGGCCTATAAATGAAATTGTGTACAAAATGTGTTAAATACATATAATATATTATAAATTTTATGAAAGCTATTTTTAAGAATGTGCATGTATTTTAAAATTTATCTATCTAGATCTATACATACATATGCATGTACATATACATGTCTATATAAAAAAAATTAAAACTCACATGTCCACTACCAACATAATCATCCATAGAGTCACAACGATGTACACAATCTAGACCAAGGCTTAGACTAACATGAGGCATGTCCATCTACAATATATATACATATATATTACATGAATATCTAGTTAAAACTAAAATTTAAAAATATTTTTTTTAAAAAAGAATTGAAACATGCACATGCACACATACATGCACATCATTTGGTATCAGATGCTCATGGTCATCTTCCATTGTTGTCTCCACCAAATCAACTAGATGCTTATTCGACGTGTCAATCTGAGGGCCTATCGCATGTTGTGCCATAAATGATGAGTCGAGGGGAATATGCAGCTAAGATGGCATCGACATTGAACCGAGACTGGTCAATAGCTCCATAAAACATGTAATAGTTGTAACAGTTGAATGATTCGTAGGTGGATCCTTATATGCACTACTACTAGGCTGAGAGGGATGAGAATGATGGGATCCTAGATGTGAATGAACTCCTCGATCCAAATGACCTCTGACAAGGTCTATAGGGATCCCATAGTCTGATTGGATGTAAGAATATGCCTACAAGAGGTCCTCAGCCAAAGAAATCATAGTCCTTTGTGCCATGTCTCTTGTAAGTCCATTGAGCAGTGTGGGTCTAGTGATGCCCGCCGCCTAAAAAGGATCTATGTTGTTGTCTTGTTTTGTAAATGGTATGGATCACGAACGTCGAGACATCAAATACTGACCTACATGATCAGTAGATATCCGAGTGGTCGCCGATGCAATGTTTCCAACACTATCAATTGCTTCCTTTTTGGAAGCAATGATAACCTAGTCCGCTAAGGGGGCTAGAGCTGGGGTGAGAATAGGAGACCTATCACCAAACAATACCCTAAACACTAGGGCTGGTTTATCTGCTCGACGATAGGTGGGCCTATCAGCAATTCTACCACACCCCTAACCAACATATGGTGGAATGTGATGGCACTCTCAAATTCTGCAAATTTGAGATGCCTATTTCAAAAAAAATTGCTTATGCACTTTCAAAAGTGCACTTGAACAATCAGTCCTGACTGACCCACTTTGGAGGCTTATAATTTAAAGCCTGTTGATTTTCGTGCAAAACCCATTTCCAGACATACTCAGTATACATATGTGAGCAAGCATATCAATTTTTAGCTTCTTGTGATAACTTCTGACAGGGTTTCAAAAGGCGAAGCTGGAGGGTTTTGATACTTTTCTACTATTTGCAAACGTTTAGTTTTGCAAAGTTGCATCCCGTTTGAGCTAGCATTTTGCAACCGGATGACTGTCAAGTCAAAATGAATGTTGTTCTGTGTTCTCCATACTTAAGTGGTCTCGATTGTTAGTTTTCAGAGCTTCATGATCTGATTTGCTATTTTTAGCAGATCGAAACGAAATGCAGTTGGTTCTGTTTTGCAGCTGCATTCCTGACAGCCTTTTTGAATGGACAACTTCGACCGTCAGTATCTTTTGAGCGGTGATGTTTCAAGAAAATTAATTTTTCACACATGCTTAGGGTACCTTAATGTTCCACTGTGTCTGATGGCAGCTCGTCAGGAGTTGATTTGTTATTTTTACAAATGAGCAGTTGGATCAGTTTTAACTGGTTCAGAACAGTTGTTTCAGAAAAGTTTAATCGGGCAACTTCACCGATTAATATCTGGTTCCTTGTGATTTTTTTCTCTGAACCGTCTTTTGCATTATACTTTTGGATCAAATGACTATGCGCTTGCAAGTTTTTATGGTTTCATGAGGTCATTTGCCCAATTTTCCAGGCCGATTCCTGAGGCAACTGGGTCAGTTTTGCCCATTTTCCAAATGTGTCAGAAAACAGTTTCTGAGGCGGACCCAGTTCGTTTTTCAACTTCACAAGTATTCAAAAGCTAGTACCAGACCGTTTAAGGGTAAAAATTGTTTTAAAATGAATTTTTTTTTTAGCCGGGCCCACATGGGACTCGACTTGCTTTGCACAGTTGTGGAGTTCTCCAAAGGAAATATTGCAATCAAGGTTGTGGGAGCAGTTGATGGCAATGAATTGGTACGTTTGAAATTGTAGATGATTTATGAATGCCTTTAAGCATGCTACCATTGAAAATTTTGAATCAAAGTATAATGCTTTTGATTTAAAGCATAATAAATGAAGAGAATGTTTCACTTGAATCATCATGAGATAAATTGACAATACCAGTTGGTCTTGCTTGGTTGTTTGAACAATCAAAAAACTTTGATACAATTAATTTATATAGACAGACCAGTTTGCAAGATCAAGAAAGCATTGGAAATGCATGGGATAGTGTGCATCCATACAAGGCAGTTGAACTTAAAAGATTATTTGATCAGACGCATAACATTTAAAGGAACACTGAGAAAAATTCAGGCATTAAAATGTTATTGTTTTAAGAATAACTTCCGAACTAGAAAGTTGTGATGATGGTCAAAGGACTCAATTTGACAATGTATCAGAATTATTATGATCACAGAGTACATCCAAATTGGATGTCTTAAAAACTTTCAATGCAACATCAAAACAATTGGAGGGCATTGCACCCCTCATGGTTCATTGAGAGAGCTCGATATGAAGGAAATGGCGAAGGAGGTAGTTTGGGGTGCCATCAATAGTAGATGTGTGCAGGGAATGAGAAGGATGAAGACCAGATGGTGAGGGGAAACCAACTCCAAGAGGAAAAATTGGCAAGTAGAGGCCCGCGCACAGTAGATGCAACCTGAATGGAGGGATCCAATACACGCACCTGACAGAATTGGAGAGGGCCGGTGAACAAGTAAGGAGGCTGGCAGTAAGGAGAAAACTAGCAAGAGCTTGCGCCAGCAAGTGTGAAGAACCCTCGGCTAGTGGTGGGTGACGAGATCGACAATAAAGCCCATGGCCAGTGGAGTGTGGAGGCATTAGAGAACCCACGGCCAAAGAAACGGAAGAGGCTCGCGCCCATGAAGAGGAGCCCTCAGTCAAACATGAGGCAAACAGGGAAGCTAGGAGCCCGCGCAAGTGAGGAGGGAAGTCACCAGGGGTGCAAGCACAATGGAGACATGGCCCGCAATAGGAAGAATGGCCCATGCAAATAGTGAGGAGGGGCTATGGCCTCCATAGCCACAAGAGTTGAAAACACAGAGAAGAGTGATTAAGGTTGCCCAAACCAGATGATGGAAGGCCCGTAAGTACAGGAGATGGAAGCCCACGCCTGCAGTAAGAAGACCAACACAAGAAGTATAAGTCGTAGCCATGAGGAAAGGCATGGCCGGTGGTGAAGAGGGCTCAGCTCGCGCAAGAGTGAAGGATGCCTGCTCCTGGGTATGGAATGAGGCCAAAATTCAGAACACAGAAGTTCACAAACAACGAATTAGGGTTGACCTCGCACACCTCACTGGAAAATGGAAGATGTCATCAGGAGTCTGGCAAGGTGCACGAGATTTCCTTCCAAGGAGTGTGGGCCCATGTAAAATTTTATGCAAGGGGTATAAGTTTTATTCAATGGGCCGATAATGTTTCTTATTTAAAATGTTTCCATTTTAAATATAATTTTTCAAATGCACGAGTTGTTAGAGTAATTGGATATTTACTTTATTAATTAAACAATATTTGTTTAATTACTTAAAGTTCCCTTTTACCTCTTTTTCACTTAAGCTAACATTAGGTGCATAATAATTAATTACTTTATTAATTATTATTGTGCAAGCCTAGGGTTTTCCTTTTTAGGGTTTTCATCTATATGTAGTTGAAAACTATCTTTTGTATCATTATTCATTTTACATTTTGGGTGAATACATTGCTCCACATTCTTGAGCATTTTCTTTGTTGCTTCTCTTTGCTTCTCCTTGTAACAGGTTATTTGCTTGCAGAGATCTTTGGGCTCCTATGAAGTTGTATCTTCTCAACTCCAACATGGTATCAGAGCTTCAAATCTGCAGCTGCTTGTTCTTGTTTTGAGTTTTTTGCATTGGAAGCAAATCTAGGGTTCTAAGGTTTCTTCTTGTGGATTCAGCATACTCTGAATTTTAGGTTCACTTTGGGCCAAATGGACAGTGCCATTGGATTCGTAGTGCCCAAAAACCCCTAAATGACTGTCAAATCATCGATTTTGGTTACAGTCAACCAGGGATGCAAAAAAAAATTTAGGGTTTGGCCGTACGGCCCCTCAGCAAAAAAATCGCAAAAAAAATTTTAAAAAAACCTAAGGTTTTTTTATTTTTTTTTTGCCCGTACAAAATTTTTGGCCACCGCCGGCCGCCAAGCGGCCACTTGCTACCGGCTCCGCTGCCGGTACCCGTTCGCGGCTCTAACTGCGCTCGCTCCATCTCTGTGCTCCCCCAGGGCAGCTGCTCTCCGCCAAGCTCGTGCGCCGGGCTCGCCACTGTCGAGCTCACCGACCTCGCCCGTCGGGCTCGCCGACCCGAGTCGGCCCCTCCAGCCCCCATGGGCTTTAAACCCACCACCCGGTCACATGGGTGACCAGGGTTATCCGCCCAGCCCCCTGGTCCACCCAGGCGACCAGGGGCCATTTTTTTTAGCCCCTAGGTGCTAAAGGGGTCTAATAGGGCATTTTTTTGCTCTCTCACAAAATCGAGCATAACTCGGCGTTTTAGCTCTGTTTTTCAAACAGGAAGAAGCGTTGGAAAGCTGGTTTCAGCACCGATCTGATGGTGTAGGTATTTTTATAAAAAATTACCAGTCTAGATATTTTTTTCCAGTCAAAGTGAGGTCTTCTTTCTTCACTTTCGGGGTCATAGAAGGTGCAAACGACTCCGTTTTTCAAACTTGAATAGGTGTTGGAAAGCTCTCAACATGCTCTATTCAGTGATGTGATCTATTTTATCATAATTTTCACTAGGTACATGAGAATTTGTTTGAAGTATTTTTTGTTTATGCATTGCTTCCTTCTTCTTCGTTTGTACTAGGGTTTGGGTTTATCTTTTGTGGGGGGTGTTTTTCTCTTGCTTTCTGTCATTTATATCAGAAAACCAGAACACCAAAACTCTCAAAAATACAAACCCTTCTGCATCTTCTATCTATTCTGAAAGATCACATAATAATAAAAAACACAAGCAGGTACAGGTGCAGGGTTTCATGGCAGACTCTTCAGTTGAGCTACTCACATCACATAACTATCACACTTGGAAGTCTCGCATGATGAGGCTACTCAAGTCACGAGGGTTATGGTCTTGTTTAGATGAGGTTCAGCCTCAGTTGCAACGTCCTTTTGAGATTATGCAGCATAGGAACAAGATGGATGAGGCTATGGGTTTGTTATGCATGCATGTTTTAGACAGTCTTTTTTTTACCTTGATGCTTTGCTCACTCCTCGAGCCACGTGGCTGAAGTTTGAGACACTTTTTGGGGCCATTGATGAGTTCTGCACATTATAGATTGAGGCAGAGCTGACTTCATTGTTACCTGATTCATTTCCCACTATTGAGGATTTTTTGAACAAGTTCAAAACTATCCGCACTATTTTACAGGGTTGTGGCAAGAACAAGACAGACACAGAGTGCATTTACTTGATTCTTTCGAAGCTTTGTGGTCCATTTCAGATATTTGCTTCCTCCTTCTACTCCACCATGGATGGTTTGGGTGCCAGTTTTACCATGCCTACCTTTGATTTGTTTTGTGAGCATTTGTCTCAGGAACAGTCTCACCTTTCTCAAATGGATATGCTCTCAGGTTCAAAGAGAAAAGCATTGGTTGCTCAGTCACCGAAGGGGAAACAAAATCAGAAACTGAGGCCCAAGAAATATTTTGCAGGCAGTGAGCATTCCTCCAAACCGCCTCCTAAGTCTGATTCTAAACCACCATTTAATCCAAAACATGGGAAATCTTCGAAGTCTGGTGAGTCTTCCTCCAAGACTAAGGAGAAATCAGGAGACACTTGCAGTTTCTGTGGCAAGCAAGGTCATCCAGTTTCCAGGTGTTGGAAATGATTAGAGGCTTTAGAGGAGGCCATGCAGCAACAACACATCTCCTCACCTCAGTCTTCTTCTTCTTCCACCACAGGGAAGGGTCATGCTCTCACTGCACGAGCATCGACCAATGGGTCCACTTGGATTTTAGACTCTGGTGCTTCTCACCATATGACTCACACTCAGCAGTTGGTCACTTCTCTTGCCTCTTGTGGTACTTCATAGATTGCAGTGGGTGACTCTTCATAGCTTTCCGTCTTGGGTTCAGGTTTTGTCTCTTTGGATGGGGGCACTCTATAGGATGTTTTGGTTGTTCCTGACATTTTGACAAACCTCTTGTCCATTTATCAGATTTGCCACACTGGCTCTGGTAAGACAGTTGAGTTCTCACCACATGATGTGGTTATTCGGGACCTCCATGATTCTGATTTGGTTGTGGCTACTGGTAGTGTTGATATTGCATCTCATCTTTACAGATTTGATGGATTTGCGCCTTCTGAGGGTACAGGTTCATCTCTTATAGCACATGCAGATTCAGTGAGTCAGCTTTGGCATGAGCGTTTGGGCCATGTCAATTACAGATATCTTTAGTAGATGAGTACACAGTCACTTGTTCTTGGTCTTCCACGGATTTCCTGCACTGACGATGTTTGTCATGGTTGTGTGCTTGGCAAGCATCACAGGGATCCCTTTCCGAAGGGAAGTACCACTCGTGCTTTGGCACCCTTGGAGTTGATTCATAGTGACCTCATGTCATTTCCCACTCCTTTTTCAGGGGCCAAGTATGTACTCACATTCATTGATGACTTCTCCAAACGCACATGGTTGTACTTTCTTAAGTACAAGTCTGATGTCTTTGATTCCTTTCGTGTCTTCAAGACATTTGTAGAGAAGCAGTCTGGTCTTTCTATCCGACGGATACGTACAGATAATGGGGGGGAGTATGTGAATTAGGCCTTCAGAGATTTTTGCACTGAGCATGGTTTGCAGCATAAGTTTTCTGTTCCCTACACCCCTCAGCAGAATGGTATCGCTGAGCGAAAGAACAGGACTTTACGGGAGATGGCTAATTGTACGATTCAGTCCAGGTCCATGGATTCATCTTTTTGGGCTAAGGCAGTCAATTGTGCCAACTATATTCAGAATCGGATGCCTCACAAGGCGATTCAACATATGACTCCTGAGGAGGCTTGGTCTCATGACAAGCCTGATATTTCATCATTTCGAGTATTTGGTAGTGAGGCATGGGCTTTTATTCCTAATGCTCAGAGGAGAGCTATGGAGCGGAAGAGTCGACCCCTCATTTTTGTCAGCTACTGTGAGGATGTTAAGGCGTACAGGTTGTTTGATCCTGATTCCAGAGAGGTCCTGTTTCGACAGGATGTTCAGTTTGATGAACGCCTTCCTTTAGTTGATACCCTATCTCCAGTATCCACTTCACTACCTACTCCACCCACTGCAGTTCTGCAGAATTATTTTGAGGATGATTCTGATGAGGATATTGATGATCCCCCATCTCCACCTCCACTTGCTCCACCTCAGAGGCCCAAATGGGCTCGCTTTACCATTGAGGCAGCAAGATCTATGGCCGGTGATCCTTCAGACACTCGTCACACCCGTTCTCATACTGCGGGTTCTAGTCTTTTGAGTCATGCTCTTTCAGAGGATCCTTAGAGGTTTTCAGAGGCAACAGGTCACCCTGAGTGGGATAGTGCTATGGAGGAGGAGTATTCTTCTTTGATGAGGAATAGTACATGGGATCTTTGTCCTCTTCCTAAGGGCAGAAAGATGGTTCGGTGCCGATGGTTGTATCGCACCAAGTATGCTGCTGATGGTTCTATTGATAAGTACAAAGCACATCTTGTTGTGAAGGGTTTCTCACAGGTTGAGGGTATTGATTACTCCGAGACATTTTCCCCTGTCGCCAAGATGAATTCTATTCGTTTTGTACTATCACTCGCAACTTCTAGGGGATGGCTCATTTTTCAGATGGATGTGAAGTGTGCCTTCTTGCATGGTGACCTACAAGAGGAGATCTATATGGAGTAGCTTCAGGGATTTGTGCATGATGCTTCTTTGGTTTGCAGACTTCAGCATTTATTATATGGTCTCAAACAGGCCCCTCGGGCTTGGTATGAGAAGATGGACTCTTTTTTGCTCTCCACTGGTTTCACTCGCTGTCATTTTGATCACACGGTCTATATTCAGCATCTTGAGGGTGAGATCTTGATTCTTGTGCTATATGTTGATGATCTTCTCATCACAGGTAGCTCATCCTCTATGATTCAGAATTCTCAGCTAGCCTTGATGGAGCAGTTTGAGATGATAGATCTTGGCCTTCTGCACTATTTCCTTGGTCTTCAGGTGATTCAGTCTTCAGAGGGGATCTCCATTTACTAGCAAAAGTATTCTTTTGATATGCTTCAGCGCTTTGGCATGCTTGATTGCAAGCCTGCCCCCACACCTTTTCAGTCAGGGGTTGTTTTGACTACTACTTGCCCCACTCCTTCAGTAGATGCTACACTTTACAGGCAGTTGGTTGACAGTTTGTTGTACCTAACTCACACTCATCCTGATCTTTCCTTTATGGTTGGTCTTGTCTCTCGATTCTCACATGGTCCTCATGAGAGTCATTGGCAAGCTGCCAAGCGTATTTTGAGGTACATTCAGGGCACCACTTCATATGGCATTCACTACACATTAGGGGATCCTCACATTGTTGGCTACACTGACTCAGATTGGGCTGGTGATGTCAATGATCGGAAGTCTACTTCTGGCTTTGTTTTTTGTCTTGGCTCTGGTCCTATCACATGGTCGTGCAAGAAGCAGACTACTCATGCATTATCATCTACAGAGGATGAGTACCAAGCTGCTGTGCTCGCTAGTCAGGAGATTTTATGGCTTCGTCAATTGATGACTGAGTTTGGTTTTCCTCCTGATAGTCCCACTATTCTTTGGTGTGACAATCAGAGTGGTATACACATTTCACACAACCCGGTGGAGCATCAACGGATGAAGAATGTTGAGCTTCATATGCATTTCATCAGACAGTTGATTCAGGATGGTTCTCTCATCTTGGAGTATGTTCCCACTGCCGAGCAAGTTGCAGACATCTTCATGAAACCTTTTGCATCTTTGCGCTATCTTCAGTTGCACTCTATGCTTGGGGTGAAGGAAGTTGTCCTTGAGGGGTCTTTATGAGGCCTTCCTTCCTTCATGTTTCTTTTAGCATGTTGTTCTATCTCTTTTTGGAGAGGAGTTTTTCCCACTGGGTTTTCTCCTTTTCTCTGTTTCATAGAGATTTCATTGTACTTGGGTACCTGATCTGGCCTTGTTGCCGGGACCCATTGCTTTTGCTTTCAATAGCTTCTTCTAGGTTTTAGCTTCTCCCTATGTCTATCTTAAGGGGGGGTGTTAGAGTAATTGGACATTTACTTTATTAATTAAACAATATTTATTTAATTGTGTAAAGTTCCCTTTTACCTCTTTTTCACTTAAGCTAACATTAGGTGCATAATAATTAATTACTTTATTAATTATTATTGTGCAAGCCTAGGGTTTTCCTTTTTAGGGTTTTCATCTATATATGGTTGAAAACTATCTTTTGTATCATAATTCATTTTACATTTTGGGTGAATACATTGCTCCACATTCTTGAGCATTTTCTTTGTTGCTTCTCTTTGCTTCTTCTTGTAATAGGTTATTTGCTTGCAGAGATCTTTGGGCTCCTATGAAGTTGTATCTTTCTCAACTCCAACAA
>CM021101.1:623241487-623271454 GCA_007115665.2 Sequoiadendron giganteum | reverse complement strand
GTGATATGTAAGTGATATATGATGGCCCATGTGGGTGACGGCTTTTTTTTTACCCAAAATTGATGAAACAAAAAGGGTTTTTAAAGGAGATTCTCAGCTTTCCACCAATATAAATTATGATTTACTTTGAATTTAATAAATTATTATTATTCATTTTCTATTTGAATTATGACTAAACTCCTGATTGATAGGCTGATTGAAAAATATCTATAGATTTCAAATGGTATCACATTTTTTGAATTTAAAACATGTGTCACATTCTATGCTTCACATATTATAGGATTAAAATAAATAAAAAATGAATTTCATGAATTTTTGACCAAGTTAAGGTGGTCAAACATACGAGTTTTTATATTTTTTAAAGGTTGTAAAAACAAATTCATAATTAATTATTTAATTGGAAAAAAATTACAAAAAAATATGCATCACACCAGAACATGATTCCTCTAATTATATCTAAAATCTTAGAAAAAAAATATTATCACTTTATTGTGGTTAGGGTGGTTAGACAAACACCTACTTCTTATTTTTTCCCTGGCATTTAAGTACTACTGCATTGAAATTTTAAATTTTCACCAAATAGATTTTTTTTCTTTTTAAATAAAGCTAGTAGTTTAGAAACTATATTCAATTTTCTACAGATTCTATTCTTACATATTTTTCAAATAATATAGATAACTTATTCAAAATTTTACATCAAGTTGCCTAGCTCTTATTTTTTGAATTATGTTGCCACTTAAGGGCATGTTTTTTCCATGATGATCCTGCGCATACCCTTATATCTATTTAATATGACTATATATTTAAAGGTGAGTATTTAAACAATGAATATTTTCTATAATAAATCTATTGGTCCATAATTTGAGTATTCTATAGTATCTAATTTTCATAAAAAAAGTCATTGGAAGAGTGATGGTGGGAGTAGAAGAAAATTTAGCGTTAGTTTCAATGATATCCAAAAGAGCATGTTTATTTATTTATATCTTCAATATGTTTACCATAGTTCTTATTCATGTTCCCTAAATACTAGTTCTTTACCATAATTCCTATTCATGTTCCCTAAATACTAGTTTGACATTTTTTCCAACATTTTGGTGCATTTATCTTGATGTACAAAGTGTACTTTACATAGGACTATTTCTCTAAAGTATTTATAATATGGTTCTCAAGATTCATTTGACTCTTTCTTAAGACAAATAATTATTTTTCTTCTATTTTGGTGGAAGAGATCATTACAATTTGATAAATTTTTATTGTGTTAATATTATCCTCTTTAATTTAGATATCTACTTCCCATTCTTTTTAATGATGCATGTGTGATCATATACTATTGTGTTAATAAAATCTTTATTATGTGTTCTTTGTGGAAGTTTAAACTCTTGGAGTGCTAAATTACACTATAGTTTTGTTCAAATCTACACCTAAAACTTGCACTTGCATGCACACCTACTTGCACGGTAACAACTCTCAAGAAAGAAAGTTATAAAATTCATTGGCTATTATAAGTACTATAATTAAAGTGGGGTTTTGGCTTGATACCCACTAGAAAAAACACCTTTATTAAAGGCATGTGTTATTTTATTGAGGAAGGAAAGTTATATTCAAGTAAAATATTAAATTCTAAGATAGATTAGATCATCTATGGTGTATAAATGCTCTTTAAATTTATTATTTTAGATTAAATTCATCAATAATTTTGATGTGTAAATAAAATTATGGGCTCTATGATGTAAAAAATTTAAAGCAAAAATTATATAGTAAAATACCAAACAATATCCTAGATAAATATATATTTTGGAAGATTGAAAGCACAACCTAGTTTATTATCATTCAGTTAGTATGAGAAAATAATGAGGTTGGTGCAAAAAATTTCTTTATATAATTTCTTTATGTTTAAAAATGAAAATGTCTATGTAAATATTGACAAAGGTTTGCCGATTTTTATTTATAGTCTTCTTTATTTTAGATTGAGAAATGAATAAGAAGGGAAATATTTCAATTATTTTACTAATGAAAAAGCCATTTTTATGGTATACTTTATTTCTCTCTATTTTCATCATATATAAAGAGTTTATAGTCCCTAAGATGTGTTCCTTCAACTTTTCATCTAGTTGTCTAAGTTAGACAAACCAAAAAACTCATTAATTAAACCAAGATTTTCCACATGACCATCATAATCATAATCTAATGTACAATGTATAAAAAATTAAAAAAATGTAGCCCAAGTCATATATAATGAACATAAAATGTATCAACAATCTAAAAAATATAGCCCAAGTATAATGAACATAAAACATGTAGCCCAAATCATATTACATAAAACATGTAGCCTGAGTCATAAAACATAAAACATGTAGCCTAAGTCGTACAACATGTAGCCCAAGTCATATATAATGAGCATAAACAACTCATAAATCAAGATCAGCCTAATATGAATATCGACTCCTAATCGAACGATCATCTGAATGAGAACCCTGATCTAAAAGATGTGCTAAGGCCTATAAATGAAATTGTGTACAAAATGTGTTAAATACATATAATATATTATAAATTTTATGAAAGCTATTTTTAAGAATGTGCATGTATTTTAAAATTTATCTATCTAGATCTATACATACATATGCATGTACATATACATGTCTATATAAAAAAAATTAAAACTCACATGTCCACTACCAACATAATCATCCATAGAGTCACAACGATGTACACAATCTAGACCAAGGCTTAGACTAACATGAGGCATGTCCATCTACAATATATATACATATATATTACATGAATATCTAGTTAAAACTAAAATTTAAAAATATTTTTTTTAAAAAAGAATTGAAACATGCACATGCACACATACATGCACATCATTTGGTATCAGATGCTCATGGTCATCTTCCATTGTTGTCTCCACCAAATCAACTAGATGCTTATTCGACGTGTCAATCTGAGGGCCTATCGCATGTTGTGCCATAAATGATGAGTCGAGGGGAATATGCAGCTAAGATGGCATCGACATTGAACCGAGACTGGTCAATAGCTCCATAAAACATGTAATAGTTGTAACAGTTGAATGATTCGTAGGTGGATCCTTATATGCACTACTACTAGGCTGAGAGGGATGAGAATGATGGGATCCTAGATGTGAATGAACTCCTCGATCCAAATGACCTCTGACAAGGTCTATAGGGATCCCATAGTCTGATTGGATGTAAGAATATGCCTACAAGAGGTCCTCAGCCAAAGAAATCATAGTCCTTTGTGCCATGTCTCTTGTAAGTCCATTGAGCAGTGTGGGTCTAGTGATGCCCGCCGCCTAAAAAGGATCTATGTTGTTGTCTTGTTTTGTAAATGGTATGGATCACGAACGTCGAGACATCAAATACTGACCTACATGATCAGTAGATATCCGAGTGGTCGCCGATGCAATGTTTCCAACACTATCAATTGCTTCCTTTTTGGAAGCAATGATAACCTAGTCCGCTAAGGGGGCTAGAGCTGGGGTGAGAATAGGAGACCTATCACCAAACAATACCCTAAACACTAGGGCTGGTTTATCTGCTCGACGATAGGTGGGCCTATCAGCAATTCTACCACACCCCTAACCAACATATGGTGGAATGTGATGGCACTCTCAAATTCTGCAAATTTGAGATGCCTATTTCAAAAAAAATTGCTTATGCACTTTCAAAAGTGCACTTGAACAATCAGTCCTGACTGACCCACTTTGGAGGCTTATAATTTAAAGCCTGTTGATTTTCGTGCAAAACCCATTTCCAGACATACTCAGTATACATATGTGAGCAAGCATATCAATTTTTAGCTTCTTGTGATAACTTCTGACAGGGTTTCAAAAGGCGAAGCTGGAGGGTTTTGATACTTTTCTACTATTTGCAAACGTTTAGTTTTGCAAAGTTGCATCCCGTTTGAGCTAGCATTTTGCAACCGGATGACTGTCAAGTCAAAATGAATGTTGTTCTGTGTTCTCCATACTTAAGTGGTCTCGATTGTTAGTTTTCAGAGCTTCATGATCTGATTTGCTATTTTTAGCAGATCGAAACGAAATGCAGTTGGTTCTGTTTTGCAGCTGCATTCCTGACAGCCTTTTTGAATGGACAACTTCGACCGTCAGTATCTTTTGAGCGGTGATGTTTCAAGAAAATTAATTTTTCACACATGCTTAGGGTACCTTAATGTTCCACTGTGTCTGATGGCAGCTCGTCAGGAGTTGATTTGTTATTTTTACAAATGAGCAGTTGGATCAGTTTTAACTGGTTCAGAACAGTTGTTTCAGAAAAGTTTAATCGGGCAACTTCACCGATTAATATCTGGTTCCTTGTGATTTTTTTCTCTGAACCGTCTTTTGCATTATACTTTTGGATCAAATGACTATGCGCTTGCAAGTTTTTATGGTTTCATGAGGTCATTTGCCCAATTTTCCAGGCCGATTCCTGAGGCAACTGGGTCAGTTTTGCCCATTTTCCAAATGTGTCAGAAAACAGTTTCTGAGGCGGACCCAGTTCGTTTTTCAACTTCACAAGTATTCAAAAGCTAGTACCAGACCGTTTAAGGGTAAAAATTGTTTTAAAATGAATTTTTTTTTTAGCCGGGCCCACATGGGACTCGACTTGCTTTGCACAGTTGTGGAGTTCTCCAAAGGAAATATTGCAATCAAGGTTGTGGGAGCAGTTGATGGCAATGAATTGGTACGTTTGAAATTGTAGATGATTTATGAATGCCTTTAAGCATGCTACCATTGAAAATTTTGAATCAAAGTATAATGCTTTTGATTTAAAGCATAATAAATGAAGAGAATGTTTCACTTGAATCATCATGAGATAAATTGACAATACCAGTTGGTCTTGCTTGGTTGTTTGAACAATCAAAAAACTTTGATACAATTAATTTATATAGACAGACCAGTTTGCAAGATCAAGAAAGCATTGGAAATGCATGGGATAGTGTGCATCCATACAAGGCAGTTGAACTTAAAAGATTATTTGATCAGACGCATAACATTTAAAGGAACACTGAGAAAAATTCAGGCATTAAAATGTTATTGTTTTAAGAATAACTTCCGAACTAGAAAGTTGTGATGATGGTCAAAGGACTCAATTTGACAATGTATCAGAATTATTATGATCACAGAGTACATCCAAATTGGATGTCTTAAAAACTTTCAATGCAACATCAAAACAATTGGAGGGCATTGCACCCCTCATGGTTCATTGAGAGAGCTCGATATGAAGGAAATGGCGAAGGAGGTAGTTTGGGGTGCCATCAATAGTAGATGTGTGCAGGGAATGAGAAGGATGAAGACCAGATGGTGAGGGGAAACCAACTCCAAGAGGAAAAATTGGCAAGTAGAGGCCCGCGCACAGTAGATGCAACCTGAATGGAGGGATCCAATACACGCACCTGACAGAATTGGAGAGGGCCGGTGAACAAGTAAGGAGGCTGGCAGTAAGGAGAAAACTAGCAAGAGCTTGCGCCAGCAAGTGTGAAGAACCCTCGGCTAGTGGTGGGTGACGAGATCGACAATAAAGCCCATGGCCAGTGGAGTGTGGAGGCATTAGAGAACCCACGGCCAAAGAAACGGAAGAGGCTCGCGCCCATGAAGAGGAGCCCTCAGTCAAACATGAGGCAAACAGGGAAGCTAGGAGCCCGCGCAAGTGAGGAGGGAAGTCACCAGGGGTGCAAGCACAATGGAGACATGGCCCGCAATAGGAAGAATGGCCCATGCAAATAGTGAGGAGGGGCTATGGCCTCCATAGCCACAAGAGTTGAAAACACAGAGAAGAGTGATTAAGGTTGCCCAAACCAGATGATGGAAGGCCCGTAAGTACAGGAGATGGAAGCCCACGCCTGCAGTAAGAAGACCAACACAAGAAGTATAAGTCGTAGCCATGAGGAAAGGCATGGCCGGTGGTGAAGAGGGCTCAGCTCGCGCAAGAGTGAAGGATGCCTGCTCCTGGGTATGGAATGAGGCCAAAATTCAGAACACAGAAGTTCACAAACAACGAATTAGGGTTGACCTCGCACACCTCACTGGAAAATGGAAGATGTCATCAGGAGTCTGGCAAGGTGCACGAGATTTCCTTCCAAGGAGTGTGGGCCCATGTAAAATTTTATGCAAGGGGTATAAGTTTTATTCAATGGGCCGATAATGTTTCTTATTTAAAATGTTTCCATTTTAAATATAATTTTTCAAATGCACGAGTTGTTAGAGTAATTGGATATTTACTTTATTAATTAAACAATATTTGTTTAATTACTTAAAGTTCCCTTTTACCTCTTTTTCACTTAAGCTAACATTAGGTGCATAATAATTAATTACTTTATTAATTATTATTGTGCAAGCCTAGGGTTTTCCTTTTTAGGGTTTTCATCTATATATGGTTGAAAACTATCTTTTGTATCATAATTCATTTTATATTTTGGGTGAATAAATTTCTCCACATTCTTGAGCATTTTCTTTGTTGCTTCTCTTTGCTTCTCCTTGCAACAGGTTATTTGCTTGCAGAGGTCACTAGGCTCCTATGAAGTTGTATCTTCTCAACTCCAATATGGTATCAGAGCTTCAGATCTGCAACTTCTTGTTCTTGTTTTGAGTTTTTTACATTGGAAGCAGATCTAGGGTTCTAAGGTTTCTTCTTATGGATTCAGCATACTCTGAATTTTAGGTTCACTTTGGGCCCAAATGGACAGTGCCATTGGATTCGTAGTGCTCAAAAACCCCTAAATCGAATGTCAAATCGTCAATTTTGGTTACAGTCGACCAGGGATGCAAATTTTTTTTTAGGGTTTTGGCCGTACGGTGCCCCGCAGCAAAAATATCGCAAAAAAAATTTTAAAAATTAAAACCTAAATGGTCAAATTTACCCCTCCGTCCTCCGCCCGACCACCGCTCCGCCGCCTCGGCATCTGCAGCTCCACCCTGACTACTTCCCTACTTCATCGGTTTTCACAGCCCTGGCTCTACCGAGCTCCGCCAACTCCCCGCCGGGCTCTACCGAGCTCCCACCGCTCCCCGCCGGTCTCTGCCGCGCCTGACTCCGCCAAGCCCGCCGACACCCGCCGACACCCGCCGACACCGCATCGCCGACCTCCTGTCGGCCCTCTACCAGCCGTGGGTGGTCACATGGGTGACCACGGGTTAACCGCCCTAGCCCCCTGGTCCACCCAAGCGACCAGGGGCTATTTTTTTTTAGCTCCAGGGTGCTAAAGGGGGTCTAATCAGGCATTTTATACTCTTTCACAAGATCGGACATAACTCGGGCATTTTAGCTCGGTTTTTCGAACCAAAATAGGTGTTGGAGAGCTGGTTTTGGCACCAATCTAATGGTGTAAGAATTTTTTTAAAATTTTACCTATCTAGATATTTTTTTCCAGTCAAAGTGAGGTCTTCTTTCTTCACTTCCGGGGTCATAGAAGGTGCAAACAGACTCCGTTTTTCAAACTCGAATAGGCGTTGGAAAGCTCTCAACATGCTCTATTCAGATATGTGATTTATTTTATCATAATTTTCACCAAGTACACAAGAACTTATTTTGAAGTTATTTTTGCTTATGCATTGCTTCCTTCTTCTCAGTTTGTACTAGGGTTTGGGTTTATCTTTTGTGGGGGGTGTTTTTTCTCTTGCTTTCTGTCATTTATATCAAAAAACTAGAACACCAAAACTCTCAAAAATACAAACCCTTCTGCATCTTCTGTCTATTTTGAAAGATCACATAATAATTAAAAACACAAGCAGGTATAGGTGCAGGGTTTCATGGCAGACTCTTTAGTTGAGCTACTCACATCACATAACTATCACACTTGGAAGTCTCACATGATGAGGCTACTCAGGTCATGAGGGTTATGGTCTTGTTTAGATGAGGTTCAACCTCAGTTGCAGCATCCTTTTGAGATTATGTAGCACAAGAACAAGATGGATGAGGCTATGGGTTTGTTATGCATGCATGTTTCAGACAATCTTTTGTTTCACCTTGATGCTTTGCTCACTCCTCGAGCCATGTGGCTGAAGTTTGAGACACTTTTTGGGGCCATTAATGAGTTCTGTGCATTATAGATTGAGGTAGAGCTGACTTCATTGTTACCTAATTCATTTCCCACTATTGAGGATTTTTTGAACAAGTTGAAAACTATCTGCACTATTTTACAGGGTTGTGGCAAGAACAAGATAGACACAGAGTGCATTTACTTGATTCTTTCGAAGCTTCATGGTCCATTTCAGATATTTACTTCCTCCTTCTATTACACCATGGATGGTCTGGGTGCCAGTTTTACCATTCCTACCTTTGATTTGTTTTGTGAGTGTTTGTCTCGGGAATAGTCTCACCTTTCTCAGATGGATATGCTCTCAAGATCAAAGAGCAAAGCATTGGTTGCTCAGTCATCGAAGGGGAAATAGAAGTAGAAACTGAGGCCCAAGAAAGATTTTGCAGGCAGTGAGCATTCCTCCAAACCTCCTCCTAAGTCTGATTCTAAACCACCATTTAATCCGAAACATGGGAAATCTTCAAAGTCTGGTGATTCTTCCTCCAAGACTAAGGAGAAATCAGGAGACACTTACAATTTCTGTGGCAAGCAAGGTCATCCAGTTTCCAGGTGTTGGAAATGATTAGAGGCTTTAGAGGACGCCATGCAGTAGCAACATATCTCCTCACCTCAGTCTTCTTCTTCTTCCACCATAAGGAAAGGTCATGCTCTCACTGCTAGAGCATCAACCAATGGGTCCACTTGGATTTTAGACTCTGGTGCTTCACACCATATGACTCACACTCAGTAGTTGGTCACTTCTCTTGGCTCTTGTGGTACTTCATAGATTGCAGTGGGTGACTCTTCACAGCTTTTCGTCTTGGGTTTAGGTTTTGTCTCTTTGGATGGGGGCACTCTAAAGGATGTTTTGGTTGTTCCTAACATCTCAAAAAACCTCTTGTCCATTTATCAGATTTGCCACACTGGCTCTGGTAAGATAGTTGAGTTCTCACCACATGATGTGGTTGTTCGGGACCTCCATGACTCTAATTTGGTTGTGGCTATTGGCAGTGTTGATATTGCATCTCATCTTTACAGATTTGATGGATTTGAGCCTTCTGAGGGTATAGGTTCATCTCTTATAGCACATGTAGATTTAGTGAGTAAGCTTTGGCATGAGCGTTTGAGCCATGTCAATTACAGATATCTTCAGCAAATGAGTACATAAGCACTAGTTCTTGGTCTTGGTCTTCCACAGATTTCCTGCACTGATGGTGTTTGTCATGGTTGTGTGCTTGGAAAGCATCACAGGAATCCCTTTCCAAAGGGAAGTGCCACTCGTGCTTTGGCACCCTTGGAGTTGATTCATAGTGACCTCATGTCATTTCCTACTCCTTCTTTTTCAGGGGCCAAGTATGTACTCACATTCATTGATGACTTCTCCAAACGCACATGGTTGTACTTTCTTAAGTACAAGTCTGATGTCTTTGATTCCTTTTGAGTCTTCAAGACATTTGTAGAGAAATAGTCTTGTCTTTCTATCCAGCAAATACATACAGATAATGGGGGGGAGTATGTGAATGAAGCTTTTAGAGATTTTTGTACTAAGCATGGTTTGCAGCATCAATTTTTTGTTCCCTACACCCCTCAATAGAATGGTATTGCTAAGAGAAAGAACAGGACTTTACGGGAGATGGCTAATTGTATGATTCAGTCCAGGTCCATGGATTCATTTTTTTGGGCTGAGGCAGTCACTTGTGCCAACTATATTTAGAATTGAATGCCTCACAAGGCGATTTGACATATGACTCCTGAGGAGGCTTGGTCTCATGACAAGCCTAATATTTCATCATTTCAAGTATTTGGTGGTGAGGCATGGGCTTTTATTCCTGATGCTCAGAGGAGAGCTATGGAGCGGAAGAGTCAACCCCTCATTTTTGTCGGCTACTGTGAGGATGTTAAGGTGTACAGGTTGTTTGATCCTGATTCCAGAGAGGTCCTGTTTTGATGGGATGTTCAGTTTGATGAGCGCCTTCCTCTAGTTGATACCCTATCTCCAGTGTCCACTGCAGCTCTTCAAGATTATTTTGAGGATGATTCTGATGAGGATATTGATGATCCCCCTTCTCCACTTCCACTTGCTCCACCTTAGAGGCCCAAATGGGCTCGCTTTACTATTGAGGTAGCAGGATCTATGACTCGTGATCCTTCAGACACTCGTCACACCTGTTCTCATACTGTGGGTTCTAGTCTTTTGAGTCATGCTCTTTCAGAGGATCCTCAGAGGTTTTCAGAGGCAACAAGTCACCCTGAGTGGGATCGTGCTATGGAGGAGGAGTATTCTTCTTTGATGAGGAATAGTACATGGGATCTTTGTCCTCTTCCTAAGGGCAGAAAGATGGTTTGGTGCCGATGGTTGTATCGCACCAAGTATGCTGCTGTTGGTTCTATTGATAAGTACAAAGCATGTCTTGTTGCGAAGGGTTTCTCACAGGTTGAGGGTATTGATTACTCTGAGACATTTTCCCCTATTGCCAAGATGAATTCTATTTTTTTTGTACTATCACTTGCAGCTTCTAGGGGATGGCTCATTTTTCAGATGGATGTGAAATGCACCTTCTTGCATGGTGACCTACAGGAGGAGATCTATATGGAGCAGCCTCAGGGATTTTTACATGATGCTTCTCTGGTTTGTAGACTTCAGCGTTCATTATATGGTCTCAAACAAGCCCCTCAGGCTTGGTATGAGAAGATGGACTCTTTTTTGCTCTCCACTGGTTTCACTCACTGTCATTTTGATCACACAGTCTATATTCAACATTTTGAGGGTGAGATCTTGATTCTTGTGCTTTATGTTGATGATCTTCTCATCACAGGTAGCTCATCCTCTATGATTCGGCATTCCCAGATAGCTTTGATGGAGCAGTTTGAGATGATAGATCTTGGCCTTCTGCACTATTTTCTTAGTCTTCAGGTGATTCAGTCTTCAGAGGGGATCTCCATTTACCAGCAGAAGTATTCTCTTGATATGCTTTAGCGCTTTGGCATGCTTGATTGCAAGCCTATCCCACACCTTTTTAGTCAGGGGTTGTTTTGACTACTACTTGCCCCACTCCTTCAGTAGATTCTACACTTTACAGGCAGTTGGTTGGCAGTTTGTTGTACCTAACTCACACTCATCCTGATCTTTCCTTTATGGTTGGTCTTGTCTCTCGATTCTCCCATGATCCTCATGAGAGTCATCGGCAAGCTGCCAAGTGTATTTTGAGGTACATTCAGGGCACCACTTCATATGACATTCACTACACATTAGGGGATCCTCACATTGTTGGCTACACTGACTCAGATTGGGCTAGTGATGTCAATGATCGGAAGTCTACTTTTGGCTTTGTTTTCTGTCTTGGCTCTGGTCCTATCACATGGTCGTGCAAGAAGCAGAATGCTCATGCATTATCATCTACAGAGGCTTAGTACCGAGCTACTGTGCTCACTAGTCAGGAGATTTTATGGCTTCGTCAGTTGATGATTGAGTTTGGTTTTCCTCCTGATAGTCCCACTATTCTTTGGTGTGGCAATCAGAGTGCTATACACATTTTGTGCAACCCAGTGGAGCATCAGCGGACGAAGCACATTGAGCTTCATATGCATTTCATTAGACAGTTGATTCAGGATGGTTCTCTCATCTTGGAGTATATTCCCACTACCGAGCAAGTTGCAGACATCTTCACGAAACCTTTTACATCTCTGCACTATCTTCAGTTGCACTCTATGCTTGGGGTGAAGGAAGTTGTCCTTGGGGGGTCTTTATGAGGCCTTCCTTCCTTCATGTTTCTTAAAACATATTCTTCTATCTCTTTTTGGAGAAGAGTTTTTCCCACCGGGTTTTCTCCTTTTCTCTGTTTCATAGAGATTTCTTTGTACTTGGGTACCTGATCTGGCCTTGTTGTCGGGACCCATTGCTTTTGCTTTCAATAGCTTCTTCTAGGTTTTAGCTTCTCCCTAATTCTAGCTTAAGGGGGGGTGTTAGAGTAATTGGATATGTACTTTATTAATTAAACAATATTTGTTTAATTACTTAAAGTTCCCTTTTACCTCTTTTTCACTTAAGCTAACATTAGGTGGATAATAATTAATTACTTTATTAATTATTATTGTGCATGCCTAGGGTTTTCCTTTTTAGGGTTTTCATCTATATATGGTTGAAAACTATCTTTTGTATCATAATTCATTTTACATTTTGGGTGAATACATTGCTCCACATTCTTGAGCATTTTCTTTGTTGCTTCTCTTTGCTTCTCCTTGTAATAGGGTCTTTGCTTGCAGAGGTCACTGGGCTCCTATGAAGTTGTATCTTCTCAACTCCAACATGAGTAAAGTGGTTCGACAAAACGGTGGTGGGTCCCAGGAGAAATTTCAAAGGTATATGGGGATAAAATTTAAATATTTATCCAAATAGTGCAGAAGGTGAATATTTAAATGGCAATTTGTATTTAGAAGTAAATAATTCACCCGAGGGTGTAAAATATAAAATATTTCATAAAATGAAATATTTAAATGAGATATGGGGTAAAGTATTTAAATATTTTAAATGAAACTGCAGTTAAGTGAAGATATAATATTTTATTCATTAAAGATGAATAAAATAATAAAACAATAATGTAGCATTATAAAGTATGCAGCATGTTTTTGCAAAGGGGAAAACATAAATAAAAGAGTTGAAATAGGTGTGCACGGGAATGAAATTTTTTGAGTAGCTGGGTGAAATAGGAAGAATCTCCACATGGGCAGATTTTTTGCTGCTGGGCAATCATGAGCAGATGTTGTTTGAGAGAATCTTTGTTGCTAGAAGGAAGAAGGAGAAGATATTTTGTAGAATTATTGATCAATGGTGAATGAAGATTCCATATGGCATTTTCGGATCAATTTTAGGGCTTCTTCTATTTCCTCCATTCTTCTATATCTTCTCTTCTCTTCTCATTGTACAGGGTTCCAATTTTTGAAAGCTCTGCAAGGCAGGCAAAAGCTATGGGTAGATTGTAAAGCTAAGGGGAAATATGACTGTCAGTCATTTTTAATTTGAAAGTGTATGTTTTGGATTGTTCTATTATGTTATTTTAGCTGATAATTGTCTCCACGACTAAATTGTAATACTGTTTTGGATTCAATAATAAGATTATTTGAGTTTGTTCATGCACATTTGCTGCATTTGAGTTACATTTGTTGTTGCCTTCTATTTTATGAATGGTGTAATTGCTTTAATAAAGCACAAGGTGCTTGTATTACTGCCTATTGTTCAGGGACAGTGTAATTGCTTTTGGTAAATGTGACAGGAGTGTTATGCTTCAGGTGGATTCATAAGAAGGATTATTAGAGAAAGTTGCAGTGGTTTGGTTGTCATAATGTGACAACATTTGCAAGACCTTCAAAATATGTTCAACACTGGAAGAGGAATGCTAGTTATTTGACTCCATAGCCCATGATTATGGCACTGGTCCATTATCTTGTTTCTGATGTTTTTAGTTTGGTCCCAACTCTCTAAATCAAAAAACCATTTAAAATCTGTTTTGCTGAGTTGTGTCTATTATGTTCTCCTTGCTGATTAATGAAATTCATTCAATACTTTGCCAATATTGAGTGATATTTTAGGTTTCTCAGCATACTTCTATGAGAACATAATTTGTTAAGCAATATCATGTTACTTGTGTGTCTAGATTGTTTGATATTGTTGAAGGGTTACCCCCTAGGTCTTACAGAGCCTGAAGTGTAGGGGAAATGTGTATCAATTCCATTTCCTGTCAGTTGGCCACTAGTGGTTGTAGGTATCCTTGATAGGGGTTGGCTACCTCTTAGAGATCTGCAATCTCTATGTGGATTTTAAACACCAACAGAATGGCGACTCCACTAGGGATGAACTCAAAAGTTTTGGTTGCAGATGGTGCTGTTATAGAGTCATTAAAGTTTTGAATCATTTATGTAACCAGAGGTTAAAAATTATTGAATTATTTGCCCATCCGAGTCACCAATAGAATGGCGAATCTGTTGGGGAGAATTTGAGAAAATTCTAATTGTAGAATCTAGCCTTAAGGGTCAGTGCATAAAGTCAGATTATTTGTCATTCTGAATTTGTTCAAAGTTTGAAGGATTTCAACCCTGGAGTAGAAAGTGTTGTAGTGAGCCTGAATAGTTTTATAATATGTGGTGCTCTGCTGGTGGAAAGGAACTCAGAGAAAAAGTTTATATGTAAAGAAACTTCATACTGTTTGAAGTTTAGTCCTCTATGAAAAGAGGTGGCGACTCTGTTTGATTGAACCTATTAAAATTTAAAGAAAGTTCCAAATCTACAAACATTTCCAGTCATGAAGACAATTTGAAGCAGCTGCAAAATTCCTAGGTATTCTTCACTTTTGGTTTTCATGAAATTTCTATATGAAAACCATACTTGAACATCTTAGACAAAACTTTGGTTCCCTATTAAGTGATTAGCACTAAAACAGGGAAGGAACAGTAAAATTTAGGTTGCATACTTCTAAGTTGTAATTTGCAGCATATGTATCTTGTTGGAGAAGTATGCTTGTTCTTGAAATTTTCCCAATAAATAGATATAATGTGTAAATGCATTTGAATCATACATTATTGTTTTCTAAGATTGTTGTGAAAGGTAGCAATAGGGAAAATAAATGATCAACTGTAGAGTTGATGTGTAAGATTTGAAAAGGGGCATATCAAGATGCCTCAATACATGCACCCTGGCATGGGTCCATATGGAACTGTGGTTTGTGATCAGTCCCAGCCAGATTGTCAAAAAGGTTTTAGCACTGGAAGGTACAGAGCTATCAATTTCAGTAACCTTAGTGGTTACCCAAATGAAATTCTAGCTAAATTCAGAAATAGGTTACCAAGGTTCATTAGTGATAAGGTTGAATCAGCAATTAAGCATTTCCAAGAGTTCAACAATGTGATGGATGATTATGAGATTGATCACGAAGATGTGATCATGAGATTATTTGTTCAGTCCCTGAGAGGAGATGCAAGAGAATGGTTCTCTTATTTGTCGGCCTCTTTTGTTCATTCATGGGAGGAGCTCAAGGCAGTGTTCATGGAACAGTTTGGAGAAAGGATTAACCCTGTTCTGATAAGGAAAAAGTTCATGAACATGGAGAAAAGAAAAGATGAGTTAGTCCCATCTTTTAATCTCAGATTTTCAATGATCATAAGAGAGATCCTAGAGAACATAAGGCCAAATGATGTTGAATGTTTGGTTGTGTACCTGGGAGCATTTGACAAAAAGATGAGTTATCTGTTGAGGGATAAAGAACCTACAACCCTGCTTCAAGCATATTAGATGGCTATAGACATTGAGAACAATTTGAGATACTCAATGCTGAAATTACATAGGGTTGTGAGTGTTGGTTATGCTAATACACCTCGGGAAAATAGAACTCATGGATCAATTGATAAAAGTGCTTGTCAAGAAGGTAGTGATGTTGCTGCTCCAAATTTTTCATCATCACGATCTGCAGATCCTAATGAACTTCATGTTAAACACCATCAAACTATGGTGTCTCAAAATGAAGGTAGTAGCTATTTGTTTCAAGAAAATCAGAAAATGATACACAAGAATGAAAGGAGTGTATCAGAACATGCTGATATATG
Source organism: Sequoiadendron giganteum (assembly GCA_007115665.2). NCBI lineage: Eukaryota > Viridiplantae > Streptophyta > Pinopsida > Cupressales > Cupressaceae > Sequoiadendron > Sequoiadendron giganteum. The sequence continues at coordinate 623,255,827 of CM021101.1, read as the reverse complement.
TTTTATGAATGAGGATATTGACTGCAATCAGTTTACAATCAACACATGTGTTGATCCTTGCAACAGTGATGAAGAGGAAGATGCATGGTACGATGAACAAATAAATATGTATAAATTTTTTTCTTCTAATACCTTGAATAATGAAGGAATATAAGAGATGAAAGACATCATCCCATGTCATGTTTCAGTCAGTGAAAATGATACAATTGTTGATGATATTTCTTCGCAAGTCGGTGACCAAGACATTGAAGATGAAAGTGCAAGTGCTCACTCTGAAGAATCTGAGCATGGTTTATGCAGTGATAGGTCATCTTGTGATGAGGATGCTGATGAAGGCCAAACTGATTTCTCTTCTGATGATGGTGAAAGATCTTATGAGAATGACTTGGAGGTATGTTCTTCACACAATGGATATAGTGATATGGACATTGATGAAGTCATGTATTCACCAGTGAATGATCTAAGTACACTCAAGATAGACTTGGAATGTAGTTCAAGTTTGACATCCATAGAGCCTGTTGATTTAGTTCATGATGAAGAATCTGAGGATGAACACATATGTGTTCAATTTGCTGATCATGAGCATAGTACTGTTGGAAATGATGAAGATGCTGGAGAACCTATTTATATATTTGTTGTTCATGACTGTTTGTATGAAATAGAGTTGGAAATGTCAGTGGTACATAAGGATGATGATAATATGCATAGTGATAATGAAAGGAATTCAGTTTTGAATGATCAAGTTGTGCATAGTGATAATCACATGGACCTAGAATCAGCATTATCATCCATAGGTAATGAAAAAGAGTTTAGTGGATTGTTGGATGGTGTTGAAATTGCAATGCCTATTGATCAATGTGTAGAGAAGCCATATGATGTAGATAGTAATGGGTGTGATGTTAGTCATTATGAGGTTGAATATGGGTCTTTCTTTCATGATTTCTCTTGTCTTTATGGTTTGAAAATATATGTGTTTCCTTTGAATGAGGAATGCATTGGTGAGATAGAGAATGAAGGTGTTAATTTCATTGCTAATGAGCAAATTTCTGATAACAATGAGTCTCTTGCACATGAAAGTTTCCTTGCTGACCCTGTTACTCCTGAAAATGATAGCATTGAACATGTTGTGAAGAATCAATGTGAAGACCTTGATTTAGGGTCAAATTTTGAATGTTTTGAATCTGTGTCTGAAGCATCCTATCTGGAATTGCATGATTGTTTGAAGAATGAATCTGACATCATATGTGAACCTGAAATTGAGAACACTACTCATGCATTTGAGGTTGATGTTTTTGATGAATGTCATGAGTTGAATGAAGTTGAAAGTACTTTTAATATTGACAAATCTGATTTTCAGAATCTTGAAACACATGATAATGTGTTTGGGTTGTGGTGTTTGGATGAGGACAAGCTAGCTTATGATGTATTCCAGTTGGAGGAGATACAAATGTATGAGAAATTTTTGCTCAACACACAAGATGATTGCATGTTGTTTTTCAGTGATGATGTCTCGTCCGAACATGATCATGATGAAGGGATTAGTGAGTGTGATAAGACCATATTTTCATGTGATCTTGATCACCAGTTTCAAGTGTTGCTTCCTGATATAAAATCAAAAAATGAAGAATGTGACAGTGATGTGGCTTATCTGATTTGGTTGCCACTTGATGATAGATTGGTATTGTTGTTTGCAAGAATGCAGTCACCAGTGTCGTTTTGGTTTGATAGATGCAAGCATGACTTGAGGGATATCAACTCTTTTTACAGAGTTGTATTTGATAGAGGTAAACGTTGATCCCCATTTTTTCATTTGGTGGCCTGGGGTCATCAAATGAAATTGAAAAAACAAAGTTGCATCAGGAGCAGTTTGAGGGCACCTGTTGGACTCAGATTTTGGTCTACTCTCCTCAGAGATCTAGGATCTTGCTATGCCCACAGGGGGCACACATCCCCAGTCAGAGCCACTGATGGCACTCTCAAATTCTACAAATTTGAGATGCCTATTTCAAAAAAATTTGCTTTTGCACTTTCAGAAGTGCACTTGAACAATCAGTCCTGACTGACCCACTTTGGAGGCTTATAATTTAAAGCCTGCTGATTTTTGTGCAAAACCCATTTGTAGACATACCCAGTATACATATGTGAGCAGGCATATCAATTTTTAGCTTCCCGTGATAACTTCTGATAGGGTTTCAAAAGGTGAAGCTGGAGGGTTTTGATACTTTTCTACTATTTGCAAACGTTCAGTTTTGCAAAGTTGCATCTCGTTTGAGCTTGCATTTTGCAACTGCATGACTGTCAAGTCAAAATGAATGTTGTTCTATGTTCTCCATACTTAAGTGATCTCGGGTGTCATTTTTTAGAGCTTCATGATCTAATTTGCTATTTTTAGCAGATTGAAACGAAATGCAGTTGGTTTTGTTTTGCAGCTGCATTCCTGACAGCCTTTCTAAATGGACAACTTTGACCGTCAGTATCTTTTGAGCGGTGATGTTTCAAGAAAATTCCTTTTGCACACGTGCTCAAGGTACCTTAATGTTCCACTGTGTCTGATGGCAGCTCATCAGGAGTTGATTTGTTATTTTTACAAATGAGCAGTTGGATCAGTTTTAACTAGTTCAAACCAATTGTTGTTTCAGAAAAGTTTAATCGGGCAACTTCGCCGATTAATATCCGGTTCCTTGTGATTTTTTTCTCTGAACCGTCTTTTGCATTATACTTTTGGATCAAATGACTATGCGCTTGCAAGTTTTTATGGTTTCATGAGGTCATTTGCCCAATTTTCCAGGCCGATTCCTGAGGCAACTGGGTCAGTTTTGCCCATTTTCCAAATGTGTCAGAAAACAGTTTCTGAGGCGGACCCAGTTCGTTTTTCAACTTCACAAGTATTCAAAAGCTAGTACCAGACCGTTTAAGGGTAAAAATTGTTTTAAAATGAATTTTTTTTTTAGCCGGGCCCACATGGGACTCGACTTGCTTTGCACAGTTGTGGAGTTCTCCAAAGGAAATATTGCAATCAAGGTTGTGGGAGTAGTTGATGGCAATGAATTGGTACGTTTGAAATTGTAGATGATTTATGAATGCCTTTAAGCATGCTACCATTGAAAATTTTGAATCAAAGTATAATGCTTTTGATTTAAAGCATAATAAATGAAGAGAATGTTTCACTTGAATCATCATGAGATAAATTGACAATACCAGTTGGTCTTGCTTGGTTGTTTGAACAATCAAAAAACTTTGATACAATTAATTTATATAGACAGACCAATTTGCAAGATCAGGAAAGCATTGGAAATGCATGGGATAGTGTGCATCCATACAAGGCAGTTGAACTTAAAAGATTATTCGATCAGATGCATAACATTTAAAGGAACACTAAGAAAAATTTAGGCATTAAAATGTTATTGTTTTAAGAATAACTTCCGAACTAGAAAGTTGTGATGATGGTCAAAGGACTCAATTTGACAATGTATCAGAATTATTATGATCACAGAGTACATCCAAATTGGATGTCTTTGAAACTTTCAATGCAACATCAAAACAATTGGAGGGCATTGCACCCCTCATGGGTCATTGAGAGAGCTCGATATGAAGGAAATGGTGAAGGAGGTAGTTTGGGGTGCCATCAATAGTAGATGTGTGCAGGGAATGAGGAGGATGAAGACCAGATGGTGAGGGGAAACCAACTCCAAGAGGAAAACTTGGCAAGTAGAGGCCCGCGAATGACAGATGCAACCTGAATGGAGGGATCCAATACACGTGCCTGGCAGAATTGGAGAGGGCCCGTGAATAGGTAAGGAGGCTGGCAGTAAGGAGAAAACTAGCAGGAGCTTGCGCCAGCAAGTGTGAAGAACCCTCGGCTAGTGGTGGGTGACCAGACCGGTAGTAAAGCCCGTGACCAATGGAGTGTGGAGGCATTAGAGAACCCACGGCCAAAGAAATGGAAGAGGCTCGTGCCCATGAAGAGGAGCCCTCAGTCAAACATGAGGAAAACGGGGAAGCTAGGAACCCGCACAAGTGAGGAGGGATGTCACCAGGGGTGCAAGCACAATGGAGACATGACCCACAATAGGAAGAATGGTCTGTGCAAATAGTGAGGAGGGGCTATGGCCGCCATAGCCACAGGAGTTGAAAACACAGGGAAGAGTGATTAAGGTTGCCCGAACCAGATGATGGAAGGCCCGCGAGTAGCGGAGATGGAAGCCCACGCCTGTAGTAAGAAGACCAGTGTAGGAAGTATAAGTCGTGGCCATGAGGAAAGGCATGGCTGGTAGTGAAGAGGGCTCAGCTCGTGCAAGAGTGCAGGATGCCTATGCCTGGGTATGGAACGAGGCCAAAATGCAGAACACAAAAGTTCGCAAACAACGAATTAGGGTTGACCTTGCACACCTCGCTGGAAAATGGAAGACGTCATCAGGAGTCTTGCGAGGTGCGCGAGATTTCCTTTCGAGGAGTGTGGGCCTGTGTAAAATTTTATGCAAGGGGTATAAGTTTTATTCAATGGGCTGATAATGTTTCTTATTTAAAATGTTTGCATTTTAAATATAATTTTTCAAATGCACAAGTAAAGTGTTCTGACAAAACGGTGGTGGGTCCCGGGAGAAATTTCAAAGGTATGTGGGGATAAAATTTAAATATTTACCCAAATAGTGCAGAAGGTGAATATTTAAATGGCAATTTGCATTTAGAAGTAAATAATTCACTCGAGGGTGTAAAATGTAAAATATTTCATAAAATGAAATATTTAAATGAGATATGGGGTAAAGTATTTAAATATTTTAAGTGAAACTGCAGGTAAGTGAAGATATAATATTTTATTCATTAAAGATGAATAAAATAATAAAACAATAATGCAATGATAGGAAGAATCTCCACATGGAAGAATCTCCACATGGGCAGATTTTCTGTTGCTGGGCAATCATGAGCAAATGTTGTTTGAGAGAATCTTTGTTGCTGGAAGGAAGAAGGAGAAGATATTTTGCAGAATTATTGATCAACGGTGAATGAAGATTCCAGATGGCATTTTCGGATCAGTTTTAGGGCTTCTTCTATTTCCTCCATTCTTCTATATCTTCTCTTCTCTTCTCATTGTAAAGGGTTCCAATTTCTGAAAGCTCTACAAGGTAGGCAGAAGCTATGGGTAGATTGTAAAGCTAAGGGAAAATATGACTGTCAGTCATTTTTAATTTGAAAGTGTATGTTCTGGATTGTTCTATTATGTTATTTTAGCTGATAATTGTCTCCATGACTGAATTATAATACTATTTTGGATTCAATAATAAGATTATTTGAGTCTGTTCATGCACATTTGCTGCATTTGAGTTACATTTGTTGTTGCCTTCTGTTCTATGAATGGTGTAATTGCTTTAATAAAGCACAAGGTGCTTGTATTATTGCCTATTATTCAGGGACAGTGTAATTGCTTTTGATAAATGTGACAAGAGTGTTATGCTTCAGGTGGATTCATAAGAAGGATTATTAGAGAAAGCTACATTAGTTTGGTTGTCATAATGTGACAACATTTGCAAGACCTTCAGAACATGTTCAACACTGGAAGATGAATGCTAGTTATTTGACTCCATAGCCCATGATTATGGCACTAGTCCATTATCTTGTTTCTAATGTTTTCAGTTTGGTCCCAACTCTCTAAATCAAAAAACCATTTAAAATATGTTTTGCTGAGTTGTGTCTATCATGTTCTCCTTGCTGATTAGTGAAATTCATTCAATACTTTGCCAATATTGAGTGATATTTTAGGTTTCTCAGCATACTTCTATGAGAACATATTCTGTGAAGCAATATCTTGTTACTTAAGTGTCTAGATTGTTTGATATTGCTGAAGGGCTACCCCCTAGGTCTTACAGAGCCTGAAGTGTAGGGGAAATGTGTATCAATTCCATTTCTTGTCAGTTGACCACTAGTGGTTGTAGGTATCCTTGATAGGGGTTGGCTACCTCTTAGAGATCTGCAATCTCTATGTGGATTTTAAACACCAACAGAATGTCCAGGTAGTTGACTTTGATGCCCAAATGGACCTCAACATAAAACTGCTAAACAAAATATAATGGAATTTATTCATTGTTTGGATACTTACCATGTGCTGCTAGAAATCATGGGTATATCAATGGGGCCATAAGAGGATCCAAAAATTTTGTGACCTGGTAACCCTTCACCTTACACATATTTTGATAGAATGGAAAATAATTTTTTTTTATCATTTATTTGGTCACAGCCTCCTGTATTTGTTTATAAGAAACCTCACCATCGACTTCTTCCCACATGTGGGAAAGAATCGTAGCTACTCTATCAGGGTAAAAACTAGTAGCTTGTCCAAGTTTATCTCTTAATTGTTCTAAGCTTTGTAAAATGGACATGCAAACATTTGAATATATTCCTACATCTGTACCATCAATTAATGACTCTCTCAATCTCCTAATCTCGCTATTAGTATGTGCAGAGATTTTTTTTGGAGGTGGAACAGGTGCATTTTCCATTGTGATATTTATGTACCTAAAGGAGGAATGAGACCTTGGTTTAATATATCTAGATCTAGAGAATAGAAATCTAAAATAGTTACTAATAAATTTACACTTGTGTGCACATGATATAGAATGTAAATTAAACATGAACACTATCTATATATATAGATTTAATAGTTCTCACTTGTGCATGTACATACATTCAATAAATTTAATGTAGCTTATAGATATATATATTAATAAAAAAAATTGTGCAACAAGTAAATCAATTTGAAATATTAATAAATCTTTAAATTTACATAATGAACAAATTCATGCACGAACTCATTTCACCAAAATGTAGAAACTTCTAACTATACATTTAAATATATAAAATGATCTTAAATATATGATCCACATGAATAAATCACAAGGGCCAACAAGTTCTAAATTAGCTTGAGATTTCATTGCACACACATGTATCTAGATTAGACATGTTTCTTCTCAACTTATTCTCTAACTATGTTGCTACCATAAAGGAAACAAGACAATATGTTTCTTTTCAAATCAAAGGATTTACAGCATGAATGATTTAATAATTGGAAATTATAAGAAAATTTGTCTATATCTTACAATCATGTGGCATGTAACTCCTTAAATAATATTTTCCCCTTTATTCCATTAATAACTTGAAGTGGGATGAATGACTCACAAATTATGGGATGATAATCAAAGGTTATATAATTGGATTCCTAAGATTTATTCATGCCAAAATATCTAGTTTCTTTGTCGACACTCATTATTTTCCATTTAGGTCCACTCTACCTTTTTTATATAGATAAAAATTGAACTCCACATATGATTGGTTAAAGAGGAGGAAGAAATATATGTTTTTTTTTTATGAATGGATTTCTCTAACGCATCCATTATATAAATGTACACTAAAATTTAGGATGACCAAGTGTGTAAAAAAATATTAAAAAATAGTCACTTGATTTCTTCTTCATCTTGGAACAAAACTTGAATTAGACTAAGTTGAAGGAACTAAGGGTTACTAGTTTTGTGACTGAAATTATTATTGTTAATTCTAGGTGCCTTATTCTCTATTGATTAACTTATGGATGGTGTAGATCTGATTTTCGAACAAGATTGTCTTATGGAAAATTAGATTATATATTATTGGTTTAAAACATCAAATAAATTATGTAAGTATGTTTTAGATTAAGAATCAATAAAAGGAAAGGAATTCTAAGAATCAATAAAAGGAAAGTAATTCTTGTATTCAATCTTTGATTTTGAATAGTATAAAGTAAAAATATTTTGATGGAAAATTTTCTCCCATAAATGTTTCCCATGTAAATATCCAAGTATTATGTAAGATTGTGTATTTTTATTATCCAATTTACTTAAACCAATATAACTAATCACTTGAACAAATTTAATATGATCTACGTACTCAACTTGTGCCTTGATAGGAGTCAAGATGGATGAAGAGGATAAGTGCATCCTATTAAATTATTCTTTACCCGGTTCATGGGAAAAATTGATAATATTTATCAATATTAATAATCTCACTAAAATTCAAAAATATCATATGAATTTGTCTGAGGAAATTAGAAAGAAGTCCATGGATGAAACTTTATTTTGATGCCCTAGTTGTTAGAGGTGGATCTAAGGAGAAGAAAGGTGAGAAAAATAATTAGGATTAATGATTTTTATAGGTACTTTTGGATTTATTTTATTAATGGGAATTATGAAATATTTTTGATATTTTAGGATTTTAAATCTATTTTTTAGAATCATATTGTTAAGAAAATCAAGGTTCCTAGGATACATAATGTCAACTATTTTTTCTCTAAGTCCAGTTTAACACAATTTGTAGACACAATATATTTTTTCTCATGAACATGACACCAAAAGGTTGAAGTTAAAGAAGGACTAGATACCTAGGCTTGAGCTTAAAATGCAGGAGATTCTTTTCAATAATGATATAAAATCTCCTCTTTATTTGAATTATTCATAGAGAATTAATTTCAAGACATCACATCTTCAAATGATTATAAATTTGACCTAACACATAATGAATCCATCACCCTGCCTCTAAAGGAGGTGGAAAGTATTTTGAGAGCCATAATTTTATCAATGACACATGGTGCAATGAGCACCCATTAATAAGATCCTTGATATATTATTTTGGAGTGACAAATCCTTCCTTATTCAACATTGGAAGTTCCTTCATAGTAGTAGCTAGTAACTCATATCTATTGAAAATTATGAGAGGGCCAACATTGTCTTAAGGGATAAAATATTTATTCCCTTTTTTAATAGGAGAGCCATGAGTGGATAAAAGGAACTAAAACCAGAGGTGTTGGATCAAGAGGAGGAAATCATAGATAATTACTCCCTAGAGGAGGAAGGTCTTCTAGTTCAAAAATACTTAAGAATATTTATTTGGATCGAGACTTAATTTATATTTGTCTCATACAAGGCCAAATTAATTTTTGAAGAGTTAGAGAATGCAGGACCATCAAGTGAATATACACTTCCTGAAAAATGATAAGCTCTCTCAATCTTCACCAAGATTGAAGAGAGTGGATAGTAAAATCACAAAAATGGTATTTAACATAATTAAAAACTTGAGTATTAGAGAGCTAGTGGGATGCATAAGTTGATTCCAACTGGGTGTGATAGTATTTTGAGTTTTGGCTATGGATTTTAAACAATAGATGTTTGGAAAATTCTCTCTATTGGAAGAGGATGAGGATGCCTCATGCTCATAGAAAATTGGTGGCGTCAAATTTCCTAGGAATTCAAGCCATTTACAACCACAACCACCAATTATCTAATACAAATAAAATATGAATTCGTTGCAACACTAATTTTATTAGTACTTGATACTTGATCTAAAATATAAGGAACTTGCATATCCATAATTACTTTTGAATAGCTTCATGTGATCCTCCATACAAAAGATAGATTCATCTTTTATTTAATACCTAAGACTAAACTAGTTAAACACACATTACCACTATATCTATGACATGCATACCATAAAACTAATTTAGAATATAGGCCAACATAATCTAGAAGTTACATAGAGACACGGGTAAGTGCACAAAGATGGTTCCCAAAAAGGGGACTTAAGTGGACAACTTTTTTCTGAAATCAGGAAATACTGACCTTGGACGTGAAATTGAGGATACTTACACTCAAAATTTTGAGATGGAACAAAAAGAAGGATTTAAGTGCTCTGAGTCTACTTTCTAAACTACTAATTTATTTTGAAAATGGTTGAGATTAAGGGGTTCAAATGAGGGATATACACAAATTGGTGTTGTTTTTGTCAGAAAAACATAACATAGCAACTCTTGTACGACCCTCGTATGGTGAAATAGTTTTTAGTATTTTTAAAATTGCAATGGTCAGAAGTTGGCTAATAATATGCAGTTGATGCATGATTTTTCTAATAATTTTTAATGAATATTTGGTTTTTTACTAATTTTCAAAGTGGACATTTCCTAAAAAGCAGTATTTTGGCTATGCTACCCCTACAAATTTTGGAACCTAATTGATTTTTTTTAAAAATTTAATTTTAATTTGTAGAATGGAGTCTAGTTTCTAAAAATGTTATTTATTTGAAAAATCGATGAACGGTTAATTTATAACGAAAAAAATACCAAACACTACTTTTTAGCAAAAAAAAGACATACAGATAAAATAAATTATGGATGAAAGGCTTAACATTTTTAGAAAGTTAAAAAAAATACATCGTTGGATAGCTAAGAGAGAATCCAACATTACCCATGTGTTTTATTTTTTTTATATTGAACCACACACAATCTTGACGGTGAGCACAAACTCAATTGTGAGAAATATGGTAGATTTTCTAAAATCACATCTTTGGTCATTGGGAATGCCTTCCAAGCCTTTGGGTTGGTATTCCAAGGAAAATACCAAGCCTAAGGCTCAAGAATTCACAAAGCAAGATATAACACGAGTGCGTTATAACGCGCTCGCGTTATAACTCACTTTCCACATGGTTTTTGCTTCTGCAAAAAACATGTCAACTAAGACATAACACAAGCATGTTATAACATGCTCGCATTATGTATTTATTTATGTTAAATGTTAATCTATTGAATGTATGTTCATATATTTGTATGTTTGTATGTAGATGTATGCTTGTATGTCATGTATGTATGTATCAATACATATATATTGTATGTATGCCTCTATTTATGTTAGATTGTATCTACACATGTATGTATGTATGCTTGTATGGATGTAAGATTATATGTACATATGTATTATGCTTGTTTGTATCCATTTATTCATGTCTTTAGACAGAGGGAGAATTTAGAGAGAAAGTATGGAGAGATGGAGAGGGGGTGGAAGTGAGAGTTTAAGAGAGAGGAAGTGGGAGAGAAGGGGTTAGAGTGAGAGGGACTTAGTTAGGTAGAGTGGGAGGGATAGAGGGAGGGAGAGAGAGAGGGGAGGTGGGAGAGAGATAATTGAGGGAGAGGGAGAGACAGAGACAAAGAGAAAGATAGATTTATGTAGGTAGGGTGCCAAAGGGAGAGAATTGAGAGTGTGAGGGGGGTGAGAGGGAGAGACTTGAGAGATAGGTAGTGAGAGGGAGTGGGAGAGAGAGGGAGTGTGAGTGAGAGACCTGAGAGAGGGAGAGGGTGTGGGAGGGAGTGACCTGATAGAGGTAGAGAAAGAGGGGTGTGGAGGGAGAGGGACTTATCTAGGTAGGGTTGGAGGGATAGATAGAGAGAGGGGAGAGAGACAAAGAGAGAGTTACCTAGGTAGGTTTCCATAGGGAGAGACCTCAAAGAGAGAGGGGGTAGGAGGGAGGGAAGGAGGGAGAGGTGAGATGTATAGATAGGGAGAAAGTGATAGAGGTTGAGGGTATAGGGTTGAGGGATTATGGTGGAGGACCTATAGGTTGGATGGTTTCTAGGGTATTAGGGTTTGAGGGTTGAGGGTTGAGGGAATAGGGTCAATGGTAGAGGGTATCTGGTTGAGGGTATAGGGTAGAAGGTTTAAGGGTTTAGGGTTGAAGGGTTTGGGGTTAAGGGTTTAGGTTTAAGGGTTTAGGGTTGAAGGGTTTGGGGTTAAGGGTTTAGTTTTAAGGGTTTACATGGTTGAGGGTAGAGGGTTTAGGGTATAGGTTTGAGGGTATATGGTTGAAGGATTAGGTTCAGGGTCCAATGTAAGGGGTAGAGAGTATAGGGGTGGAGGGTTTAGGGTCTAAGGATTGCAGATTGAGGGTTGAGGGATTAAGGGTTCAGGGTTGAGAATTGAGGGTTGAGGGTTTAATGTATAGGGTAAAGGGTAGATGGTAGAGGGCTTAAGGGTTGAGGGTTAAATATTGAGGGTTTAAGGTATAGGGTTGATGGATTAGGTTTGGGTCCAATAAATAGGGTAGAGGTTATAGGGGTTGAAAGATTAAGGGTTGAGGGTTTAGGGATTAGGGTAGAAAGTTTTCTTAGATTTCACGGTATAAGGGTTGAGGAATTAGGGTTGAGGGATTAGGGTTTAGGATAGAGAGTATTGGGTTGATGGTTGAGGGATTAACAGGGTATATGGGTTGAGAGACTAGGGTTTAAGGGTTGAGGGTTGAGGTTTGAGGGATTAAGAGGGTATAGGGGTAGAAAGATTAGGGTTGAAGGGTTGAGGGTTGAGGGATTAATAGGGTATAGGGGTAGATGGATTAGGGTTGAAGGGTTGAGGGTTGGGCATTGAGGGTTGAGGGATTAAGAGGGTATAGGGGGTTTAGGTATTAGGGTTGGAGGGTTGAGGGTTGAGGGTTGAGGGATTAAGAGGGTATAGGGGTTGAGGTATTAGGGTTTAAGGGTTGAGGATTGAGGGATTAAGAGGGTAAAGGGGTTGAGGGATTAGGGTTTAAGGGTTCAGGGTTTAGGATTAAGGGATTAAAAGGGTATAGGGGTTGATGGATTAGGGTTGACGGGTAGAGGGTTGAGCATTGAGGGTTGAGGGATTAATAGGGTATAGGGGTAGAGGAATTAGGGTTGAAGGTTTGAGGGTTGAGAATTGAGGGTTAAGGGATTAATAGGGTATAGGGGTACAAGGATTAGGGTTGAAGGGTTGAGCATTGATGGTTGAGGGATTAATAGGGTATAGGGGTACAAATATTGGGGTTGAAAGGATGAGAGTTGAGCATTGAGGGTTGAGGGATTAAGAGGGTATAGGGGTTCAAGGATTAGGGTTGAAGGGTTGAGGGATTAAGAGGGTATAGGGGTTGAGGGATTAGGGTTTAAGGGTTGGGCATTGAGGGTTGAGGGATTAAGAGGGTATAAGAGTTGAGGGATTAGGAATTAAGGGTTGAGGGTTGATGGCTCAGGGATTAAGAGGGTATAGGGGTTGAGGGATTAGGGTTGAAGGGTTGAGGGTTGAGCGTTGAGGGTTGAGGGATTAAGAGGATATAGGGGTTCAAGGATTAGGGTTGAAGGGTTGAGGGTTGAGGGTTGAAGGATTAAGAGGGTATAGGGGTTGAGGGATTAGGGTTTAAGAGTTGAGGGTTGGGGGATTAAGAGGGTAAAGGGATTGAGGGATTATGGTTTAATGGTTGAGGGTTGAGGGTTCATGGATTAAGAGGATATAGGGGTAGAGGGATTAGGGTTGAAGGGTTGAGGGTTGAGCATTGGGGGTTGAGGGATTAATATGATATAGGGGTAGAGAGATTAGGGTTGAAGGGTTGAGGGTTGAGCGTTGAGGGTTGAGGGATTAAGAGGGTATAGGGGTAGAGGGATTAGGGTTTAAGGGTTGAGCGTTGATCATTGATGCTTAAGAGATTAATAGGGTATAGGGGTAGAGGGATTAAGGTTGAAGGGTTGAGGGTTGAGTGTTGAGGGTTGAGGGATTAAGAGGGTATAGGGGTTCAGGTATTAGGGTTGAAGGGTTGAGGGTTGAGGGTTGAGGGATTAAGAGGGTATAGGGGTTGAGGGATTAGGGTTTAAGGGCCGAGGGTTGAGCGTTGAGGGATTAAGAGGGTAAAGGGGTTGAGGGATTAGGGTTTAAGGGTTGAGGGTTGAGGGTTTAGGGATTACAAGGGTATAGGGGTTGAATGTTAGGGTTGAAGGGTTGGGGGTTGAACATTGAGGGTTGAGGGATTAATAGGGTATAGGGGTAGTGGGATTAGGGTTGAAGGGTTGAGGGTTGAGCATTGAGGGTAGAGGGATTAATAGGGTATAGGGGTACAAGGATTAGGGTTAAAGGGTTGAGGGTTGAGTATTGAGGGTTGAGGGATTAATAAGATATATGGGTACATGGATTAGGGTTGAAGGGTTGAGGGTTGAACATTCATGGTTGAGGAATTAAGAGGGTATAGGGGTTGAAGGATTAGGGTTCAAGGATTGAGGGTTGAGGGTTGAGGGTTAAGGGATTAAGAGGGTATAAGGGTTGAGGGATTAGGGTTTAAAGGTTGAGCGTTGAGGGTTGTGTTTGAAGAGGGTATAGGGGTTCAGGGATTAGGGTTTAAGGGTTCAGGGATTAAGAGGGTATATGGTTAAGGGATTATGGTTGAAGGGTTGAGGGTTGAGGGCTGAGGGATTGAGAGGGTATAAGGGTTGAGGGATTAGGGTTCAAGGGTTGAGGGTTTAGGGTTGATGGATTAAGAGGATAAAGGGGTTGAGGGATTATGGTTTAAGAGTTGAGGGTTGAGGGTTCCAAGATTAATAGGGTATAGGGGTAGAGGGATTAGGGTTGAAAGGTTGAGGGTTGAGCGTTGAGGGTTGAGGGATTAATAGGGTATAGGGGTACATGGACTAGGGTTGAGGGTTGAGCATTGGGGGTTGAGTGATTAATAGGGTATATGGTTACAAGGAGTAGGGTTGAAGGGTTGAGGTTTGAGGGTTGA